>CM069528.1:73464061-73636561 GCA_035773235.1 Eospalax fontanierii | reverse complement strand
CAGTGAATTACAGTTCATCACTTTGAAAGGTTTCCCACTACAAGACCACAGATATCAGATCTGGCAGTTAGGATCCAATTAACACTTTGGTCAGAATAATCAGATTGCATGTGGAAGACTTGTATAATTCGTTTATTGCTTCCATGCATCTTCTGTCTGTAGGTAAATTTGTTGCTGTTATTTCAAAGCTAGGGATCGGTATTTCACTTGCCTTTAGGTTATATTTCAAGTCTTTTTGCAGTGCAGTGATGAACTCCCCTTGTCTCCGCAATTTAGATCACTTGTCCTGCAAATATTACAGCTTGAAAAATGGTTTGTTTCTGGTAGTTTTGTTTTGTGCTCTTACCATGTCATTATGTCTAGAAAAGAATTGCTAGCAATTTTTACTAAGCACATTTTATTTAGTGTATCAAAGACAGTTTTCTCCAACATGATCACTGTGAATCTTGCATAACAACCCTATACACCATAAATGACATATGCAATGACATTTACATGTGTACTGTCATGCAAAACTATTTCCTGCTACACCGAATATAATACTGGGATTGAATGAGAAAACATTCTGATCTGGTGATACCATTTTTCTAGCCATCATAAGTTATTTAGAAGAGATCCTTCAGGGAAAGATTATTAAGTAGAGAATAATATGGCTCATACTTGATGGTGCTGGCTAGTGCTTTGATAGTGAGTGTGCCTATAAACATTACACATAACAGGAGAGGAACTGGGAAAGAATAATATGACCCAAAGGATGATACCCCTTTCTTTAAAAAAAAAAAAGAATATACAAATTCCTCTGCTGCTAGTTTTAAAGCAAAATTGTCCAATAAAGCCTCATAAATAATAATAAAGGCCAATAACATTTTATGAAATAGAACCATATTCAATTCACACAGATGTTTATATTTGTTATAAGGTACTGTTTCTTTATTCTTTTATATGATACTAATATAGACTTAAACTCTAAGATTCAGAACACATATTTCAAATCCAATATAAACTGTTTCAGCACCATGAAAACACAGTTAACTATTTTCCTCATAAGACATATTAAAAATGATTGCTCTTTAAAGATGAAACTGAAGCGATAATACTAGACTTCCTGATTGAAAATATGCCCCCCGTTTGGGTCTACCCAGATATCTATTTTGTTATTACTGAGATGGTATAACTGGTATTGACAGTTTCTTTTACAAGTGGCCATTTCTTTTTTTCACATAATTAACTACACCAGAGGATCACAAAGACAATGTAAATAAGAATATGTCTTCTTATGAATAATGGTAACAGCAGTATAAATGAATATGTAAAAAGCAACACAAAGCCTGCCTGAGATGTCAGGCAGCGGAACCAGAAAAATTCAAGTTGAACATTGCTGCTTTCTTGTGTTTACTTTGTTACTTTGGCCAAGCTAATTTCTTTGCGCTTCTCCTCCTCTGATAGTGTGTGTGTGTGTGTGTGTGTGTGTGTGTGTGTGTGTGTGTGTGTATGTGTAGGAATGTCTCCACTCATTCTCAGGATTAAATATGATAAAGCATTTAAATACATAACACACAATAACCACTCAAACTACCTCCATTCCTCATTTTCTCTTTACCTAGCTGAACTTCTCTTTCAAATGACTTGATTACAGATAATAAATTGCCTCAGTTTACACAAATGGGATATCGAGAGCCTTCCCTATCCGTGGTCTCTTCTCTGAATTAAGGTTTAAAAGCAACAAAGAAACAAACTTCTAGGATCTTTTCATTTGTATTTAATCTTGAGTTTCTATCAGAACATAAAATACAGCAAAACAAAATAAAACCAAAACCAAAGTGATGCGCACTGTCTGGTCAGTGTTTTGTCAGTACTCTCATCCATTCTACTACCTATTCAAAAGAAACATTCATATATAAAATATCTGTCTATATATATATATAGAGAGAGAGAGAAAGAGAGAGAGAGAGAGACAGACAGACAGACAGAGAGAGAGAGAGAGTTTAGTTGGTAAAGTGCTTCCCTTACAAGTACAGGGATCTGAGTTCAATCCCCAGAACCCAAGTAAAAATGGCAATCATGATGGTACATGTTTGTAATCCCAATACCCAGGAGGTGGAGCTAGGTGGACTTCTGAGCCTTACTGATCAGCCATTCTAACCTACTTGGTGAGTTATAGACCAGTGAGATAGTGCCTAAGGAACAACATGACCTGGTCCTCTGGCCTCTACACACACACAATAGACAGACCTATCTTTAAACTGAGTTTGAATGAGTAAATAGGAATTAAGTATGCAAAAAGGCTTCTCTAGGCAGAATTAAGGACAGAAAGGCTTCTCATCTTTCTAAGAGAAAGAATTTTTTGTGGATTGGCATGTTCCACATGATGAGTATGAAGTTTATACAGCATGGGTAGGCAGAAGCCGGGTCACGCCAAGGCCATGGGCGATGTATTTTAAATTCAAGAATGTCAGTCAGGTCAAGTGGTACAGGCTTGTAATCCCAGCTATTCGGTAGAAGAGAAGAATTGCAACGACAATGACTTCCTGGGCTACACAGAGTGAGTTTATAAACAGCCTGGGTAACTCAGTGAGAACTTGTCTCAAAAAAGAGGGAGGCAAAGGGTGGAGAAGAAAGCAGAAGGCTAGGAGCATAACTCAATAGGATGCTTTCCTACATATTCAAGTCTCCAGGTTCAATTCCTAGTATAAAATAAACAAGAGTAAGAATTTCTAATCTCCTCAGCAAGCATTGCTTGAGTGAGCTAGGAAAACAGAATTCTGAGGATTAAAAAGAGTGAGAAAGTGCCTTGAACATTAGGATATCTGTGACTAAGTGCTAATTGGGAAGTTTTTTATGGATACTTCAGGTTAAGTGGGATAGAAAGAAAGGAAGGGAAGAACTTGAGAGATTTTAAGGAATTTCAATATATGCCATTGAACTGATTCTAGGTAGTAACAGGAAGAACTTTAAATCCTAGATAATGCAAAGACACCTGAAAAGAAGATGACTCCATTTACTAAGGTAAGTAACGTAGGAACAGAAAACCAAGTGTGGTGGATGGCAAGTGTGGTGGATGGCAAAGAATACTAGCAACAAGAAATAGAGGCAGCCTGGGCTACAGAATGAGACTATATCCCAATCTCTCTCTCTCTCTCTCTCTCTCTCTCTCTCTCTCTCTCTCTCTCTCTCTCTCCCCCTCCCTCTCTCTGTCTCTGAACAGGATTAACTCTTAAGTATTCTAGGTGTATGGAGTTGAAGAGTTCTTTAGAATATACAAATAAGATGTCTGCTATGCTGGTATATGATCCTAAAACCAGAAAAATTGTCTCAGGCTTGATTGGAAAATGATGAGAATATCAAACAGCAGCTGAAATGTTGGTGTAAATTAAGTTATTCAGCACTGGATGAGGCCAGTAGAATGAAGCAGAATGTGTAAGACAGAATGCTGGAGAGGCAGCTAATCTCTTCAGTTGATAGATTTTGACTCTTCATAATGTGAAAGTCATTCTTGAGGAGACAATGGTGAACTAGGAAGAACCAGCACTCTATCCTTGCTCTCTCCTTTCTTATTTTCTTCCTCCCTACCCTCCTCTCTCCCTTACATTAACAAACTACTCATGGTATACAAGACATATACTGTTTACTGGTGACACTACATTAAGAAGATGTAAAAGATTCTTTTGGTGTAAATCTTCTCTCCTAAAAGAGAAGAAATGATTTAAATTTATAAACTGGAGAGGAAATAAAATTATGAACATTGATATGTTCAGGAAGGACATAAGATGTTAAAGAAGGAACAATAAAGACAATCTCTTAGGTAGTGTGGCTAGCAAAGCTCCCAGACAGGCAAGACTGAGCTAAAATCTGAATGGTGCAAAGAGACCAACAGTGTGAGGATTAAAAAGGGCTCAAATTAAGAGAAAATCTCAAACTAAATTCCTGATAAAGCCAGGGAGATGAGCAGGTGTGAAGACTGAAGACCTTAGTAAAGGCTCAATCTTACTCCTATTTGTATCCTAATAGGAGAGAGAGCACTAATTATGCAACTGATTATTTAAGGGCAATAGGAAAAGGTACTCTGAAGGGGAAAGAAAACCACAGAGAAAGTATTGGTCGAGGCCCAGAGGAGATATCAAGTCTTGGAAGGATATCCAGGCAGCCCAGAATTCGAAGTTTATTGTAAAGAGAAAGAATGGTAGTACAAAATCTATAAACATATATGCAACAATACCAATCAAAGAAGAGGACAAGAAATTGAGAGGGCATGTTTATGGAAGGAGTTGGAAGGGAAAGAGATGGAGGTGGAAATTATGTAAATATGTTATTCATTTATGAAATACTCAAAAAAGAAATCAAAGAACTTGGCATGATGGCACATACCTTAATCTCAACAGCAGAGGCAGGCACATACCTTAATCTTAGAAGCAGAGGCAGGCTCCTTTAGTCTATATAGTCAGATCTAAGCTAGTCAGTGCTACATAATGTGATTTTGTCTCAAAGAAATTAAATAAATGTACAAATAAAATATTTAAGAAGAATGTAACCATGATTAGTTTACATGCAAATGAAGCAAAGAAATTAGAATAATGAGAAGGTAATCTTTTGTGTTTTGTTAATATGGAGTTAAAGGTCAGAGGTTGTGTCAGAAGTCAAACTGTACAAAGTTAAAGAGAAAGTTGGCAGTTATATATTGGAAACAGAGAAAGTAACATTCTTTCAATTAACTAGATTATAAATAGAGTGGGCAGTATGACGCTGATTGGAAATGTTTCTGAACTCCAAGAGGTTCTTAAAGGGAGGATTGGAGACATAGTTCTCTTTTAACCAACTAGTAGTGAATTAAATGTCACTGGAACATGGGGAACAGCAGCAAATTCTTTAGATGATGTGTAACAGTATCCAAAGCCACAAGTGGACAGACTATGCCTACACATTGTACTTTAGAATGTTTTTGTTAGTGATGTAAATCTTTTCCTCCAGCACATCTTTTGTTTGAGTAATATGTGAGCACAGGAAAACTCATTACTACCATTTACTCATTAGACTACACTACAAAAACCCCCAAGGCTTAAATATAAACAGTACAATTATAAAATATAGATAAAACATAAGAAATAATTGTTTTATAATCTTAGAGGCAGAGTGAAGATCCAACTGAAAATGACAGTGACCCAGAACTCATAAAGAAAACCACTAACATATCCAGTTGTATTTTTAAAATATGAGTAGAAACACAAAAATCAAAGCTACATGTCCATGTGAAATGGGAGGGGGATTTGCAACTTATGAATACCTAATATGTGAAAAGCTCATATAAATCAATAAGGAAAATAACAATAATTCAACTCAAAAAATTGACAAAATACTGTTTAGTTTTCATAATCCTACTTCCAAAAATCTATCCTCAGATATAGTTGTACATGTGTGAAATGACAGAGTCAAGGCGATTCCCTAAGTAAATAGGTCAATAATACCACAGGTTATAATCAGTAGTGCTGAGAGCCAGAAGTAAAAATCGGCTAGGCAGTTTAGGGTAAAAAGACCCCAAAAGAACAATGGCCAGTTTATTTCTTGGCTGAGAGCTGGAAATTCTTTAGAATCTGCAGCACACTTGTCCCTATCTGAGTTCAGAGATGCCAGAACTATCGAATCTAAAGATGTCTCTGGTTCTGCGGTAGGGAGGGGCTGGGGATATCAATAAGGGGCCCTGTTCTTTTCCCAAAACTAATACCCTGTTCCTGGGAGACATACTGAGAATAAGGCCCGAACCTCCAAGACCTGGACACCCGGGATAAAAACTGACTGACCTGCCCATCTCCCCCTTCCCACCTCCCTCTACTACATCCTTATTAACTCACAAGGAATAGGGTTCGGTGGGATTCCACGCCCTGGGAGCCCTCCTGCTGCACAGGTGCTAAAGCTTATTTCTTTCTCCCAGACTCCTTAAAATAAAATATTTCTTTCTAAAATTCACCTTCTTGGGTTCATGAATTTCCTTCTTCAAATTCAAGAGACAGGAACTCAAAAGCTTCTTGAGGTGGCTTTGGTGGACCTAGTCTCTCAAGTTAAGCACAACAGAGCTTACAAAAGCTCCATGGTTCTCAAAGGCACCCTAATATTTCTGTATCAGTAGGAAACTGGTCAAATGACATTCATCAAGGGAATATTATTAAGTCAGAACATCAATGACAGAGTACTTTGTAGGTTGATAAAAAAGATTTCCCAAACATACTTACAAAACCTTAAAATATTTGTTCTATCATTTATTTATCTATGGTTTATAGATGATAGCTATTATCTATCTGTATATCATCTTTCACCTATTATCTATCACCTATCTATTACCTATCATCTACCAGTTATTACCTATCAATCAATATATCTTCTATATAACATTTATCTGTCATATATATACATTTGAATAGAATCTGTCTTTCATAAAATCCCAATATGCAGGAAGAGAGACACAAACAACCTACACTAGTTTTTTCTGAGACATGTATCTACGGGACAGAGTAGAAGAAACATGTTTCGCTTTCTGTATCTCTTGAATTTTAAATAATTTATCTATATTATTAACTAGAAAGAAATAGAATTAACATGCAATTATGAGGTACTTAAGATTCCAACTATTCACAGATTTTTAAATGAAATATTTGTCAAGAGTCTTACTTCAAAGAGTCAGTGAAATGAAAACTGTATTAAGATTAATACTTTCCAGCAGTTTTAAAGTCATATAAAAAATTTCTGAGCCAAAGCACCAATATAATAATATAAAAGTAACTTAGTTGAGACCCTAATGCCATAGGGTTGTCTCAAAGATTTGTCAGGCTGATGAGAATTTTCAGTAGAATATATACCAATAGAATGTTAATAAGCAGGGACTCTAATTTGAAATGAAGAAATAGGTGAAAATTAGACAAATGTATCCGATATCTTCCTGACCACTATGCGAATATAATTTATGCTCATTTGGGATTTTTATTCTGTGGTTATCAAAAACTTGATAAATACTATTATCCCAGTCAATTGGCAAAACCTGAAGGTAGTGGATGGTCACTAATTCACTAGTTTTAGCCACTAAAACAAAACAAAACAAACGTCCTGGCAGCCCTAAAACCCTGTATTGTCACTTATCAGTACCAATATTTTAGTCCCCTTAAAAGATCAGAACACCACTGTTCACATTCTTAACTTCCTTTTAAAGATCGTTTCTGAATCTTTTGATGCCAGGTTTAGTTATCTAAACTCTATTGAAATTCATTTATTCATTCACTCCTGTAGAAAAGACAGTGAGTTTCTTTTAAATTTTGCTAAGATGTACCTCACGAAGCAGAAGCATATACAAATCTGCCTCTCCACAGCTGTTGGATCCTAGACATGGCATGTGCAGCAAGAGATGTAGAAGTGTTGCCGTGAGTAGACTTAGAAGGGTTGCCGTGAGCGTCCTCGTTCGAGAAGGATGAGAGCTCTGGCGGTCCTTCCCGGGTGAAGAGTGAACCTAGACCCACATTGCTCTTTCACGAAGCCAGCTGCACGTAACAGGGTTGCTTTCCAGATCCTTCCCTTCAGTCTCGGGATCTTCCGGATGAAATCCAGGCAACCAAATCAAACCCTCTGTTCTAATAGACCCGGGCTGTTCTTACATACAAAACTACAAGGAATGAGAGCAAAGCCTGGGGTCAGGGAGATGAACTGTGCCTGGCTTCATCCCAAGGAATTGAAAAAAATTCTCTGCAACTGTGTTTTTCATATAATGATCTTTTAATAGACATCTTTAACGACAGCTTTAAAGGTTTTTCATAATGAATTTGAATTTCATTTCATTCTTATTCCATTTCTAACTCTTTGCTTTTTGGTCCCTAACCCTTCACCAGCCTCCTCGTGTCCCATTTCCTCTCTCTCCCACTTCCTTTTAACAAAACATTTTCAACTATGAAAGTAGCCGTGATTATTCACACTGACATCTTATGGTAAGCATTTTTATTTTATTACTACAATAGTCCAGAATTTCTAAGGATGCCAGTGCCATCATGTGATTGCTGCTGAGTGCTGTAGAGGTATCCTCTTTGAGAAAAGAAGAAAACAGAAACATAATTATATCTAAGTGTTAGGTTGCGTGGGATGGACACATGGAAGGAAAAGCCTAGAATCCTTTAAAAGAGAGAAAAAAATATTCAAAAGTACTATAAAAGAATATTAATTTTTTGAATAATATATTTATTGGCTAATGATTTTCCATAAGTAATATTTTCTCTGAGTGGTTGTACAGGAGATGATCAATATGTTAAATGGAAAATCTTGTTAGTAATTCTTCTTAGAGACTTGGAAATACAATGCCTTTACTAGTCTTTCCAGTGTGCTAGAGTCCTAAATACTAAAATGAAAATGAATAGGATTAGAATTGGACTAAGTCTATGTAAAGTTCTGTTAAGTTGCTCTGGAAAAATTCCTACTGACAAACCAGGGAAAAAGTGAGAACATAGTTTACATGTTCCCAATATGTCTTGTATGTACATTTTTTGTATTTAATTCATAAGGAATCACTATTGAACACAGGAATTCCACAGGTTCTTTGAAGATTCCTGATCAACTCACCACAGATCCCAAAAGATACTTTCTTAAGATTTAACCATTTTAAAATATATTTTATTTCATAATTTCTTTTCATAAAACTTCAGAATTAAAGTAGAAATAACATTATAGAAAAAACACAACATGCTAAGAGATATTTCATTTTTCAATCAATACATTCACATTGTAAAACCCTTAATTTCAACGTCCTTATTGTTTGTTGTGCTTGGAAATATTCTTACTATCCTTGGAAAAAAAAGATTCAATTAAATGTATCTCCTTCTACACTATAGCACTTTAAGCAGGAAATTTGACATATCATATTGTCCTAGTTTGCTTCTCCACTATTGTGAAAAAATACTCTGACCAATACCAACTTAAGGAGGAAAGAGTTTATTTGGCTTACATCTCCCAGGACATAGTTCATCACTTAGGACACCCAAGGTAGGAATTCAGGGCAAGAGCTGAAGCACAGGCCATAGAGGAACGCTGCTTACCAGCTGGCTTGCTCTCCTGGCCCAGGCTCAGCCTGCTTTCTTATACAACAGACAACATACCCAGAGATGGTGCCGCCCACAGTGGAGCAGTCCTTCCTATGGCACTCAACAATCAAGAAAATTCGCCACAGACAGGGCCACAGGTCAGTCTTATGGGGGTGATTCCCCAATTGCGGTTTCCTCAATCCAGGTATGTCAAGTTGACACTAAAGCTATCCAGTACAACTGAACACTTGTCATCTTGACACACAAAACACATCACTCTTAAACCACAACTTTTCCATTTCTTGTCCCCAAGATACGATGTTAATATTAATATCGTAACATAAGACATCCTTAAAAGTCCTACAATAATTAAAAAACCACAAACACTTAAAAATTTATATTCTCTTTTAAAAGTCTCTTAGTGTGGACTCCTATAAAATCCAAAACAAGTACTTGCTTATTTCAAAAGGAATAATCGGGCACACCTAAGCAAAATCTAAGTCTAGCAACATAGCTCAAAGATGAACACCTGGGATTCACTCAGGATCTTCTTGGCTACAAATGGTTTCAGAGGCTCCACTTCTAGTTCTGATGTCCACAGCTTGTCTTGATGACCCAGGCTGGCTCCGTTCTATATCTGCTGCTGCACTTGGTGATCATCCCATGGTCAAGGCATCTCCAAAAAAACTGGGGTCTCTACTGAATCTGGGGCTACACTAAAGGGCTCTTCCGACCTCTTGGGATGCAAAACCTCAGATTCTCTCAATAACCCCTTCAATCCTGAGGTGTCTTCACTGCAACTGAGGTTTCACTTTCACAAATGGCCTTCCCTGACCTCTCTCAGTGCCAAACCTCGGCTGCTCTCTGTGACCCCTCATGTTTTCAACACTAGAACCATGCAGGAGATACTTCTACATTACCAAGTCCTACTTCCAGATGGAGATGGTGGCTCAAGCCCTCTGGGACCACAGCTTCTGTGTGCTGACATTGAGGAAATATTTCCCAAAAGATTTCACCTTGATGATGCTGGTCTTGTTATTTACAGCTTATTTTTCAGCTCCAGCTCATCAGCATCAATTGTTCCAGTAAAACAGGTTTTACTTCAGGTTCTGGTCTCTTCTTAATCACAACTGATTTTCAGCCCCAGTCATCCAGAACCCACAGATTCTCAATACAAAATGTCACACAAAGAGGCCTGATAGTCACTGCTTCCCTTTGAAGCTTCACAAGCCAGGCCACCATCATCTAGAAGACTTTGCAGCATAACTTTTCCAGTTGATCTCTACAGAATTCAATGGTTTTTCTAGCCCAAAGTTCCAAATGCTTCCACAATCTTCCCCAAAACAACAAGGTCAGTTCTGCGGCAGCAATACCCAACTTCTGGTACCAATTTCGGTCCCAGTTCGCTTCTCCATTGCTGTGACAAAATACTCTGACCAATACCAACTTGGGGAGGAAAGGGTTTAATTAGCTTACATCTCCCAGGTCACATTTCATCACTTAGGGAGCCCGAGGTAGGAACTCAG
The DNA here is from genome assembly GCA_035773235.1 of Eospalax fontanierii. NCBI lineage: Eukaryota > Metazoa > Chordata > Mammalia > Rodentia > Spalacidae > Eospalax > Eospalax fontanierii. Next base: position 73,625,994 of record CM069528.1, on the reverse strand, counting down.
GGCAGGAGCCTGAAGGCAGGAGCTGAAGCACAGGCCATGGAGGAACACTGCTAATTGGTTTGCTCCTCTGGCCCATGCTGAGCTTGCTTATACCTTTCTTATACAATAGTCAACAACCTACCTATGGATGGCACTGCCCACAGTAGCCCTCCTGAAGCAGCACTCAACAGTCAAGAAAATAGTACCCCACAGACGTGGCACGGGCCGGTTCAACGGAGGAAATTCCCCAATTAAGGCTCCCTTAACTAAAGTCAGGTATGTCAAGTTGACACCAAAGTTATCCAGCCCATATATCTATTTATGCAAACATAGTTCCTACTGTGTTTCTGGCATATGTCAGGTCCTGAATAAGTGCTTAAAGACTAGAGGTAAACCATACGTAAATACAGGAAAAAGTTAAGGAACAAATATTTCTTTAATAATTATTTCAGTGTTATATATGTGATATATCACAATATAAGCATTTAAATAATTTAAAAATATTCTATGATTATGATAATTTCACTATCACCAAGTTGGTGTAGATTTATACATATATATTTAAAATTATATTTATTATTTTTATTTTATGTATAAGAGCATATTACCTGCAACTTGTTAGGTACAGCCCTGTTGTGCCATGACTATGGAGGTCAGAAGAGGGAGTCAGATTCCCTGGATCTCAAGTTATGGGTAGTTGTTAGCCACCATGTGGGTGCTGGGGATTAAACCCAGGTCTTCTGCAGGAGTGAGCAGTGCTTTTAACTGCTGAGCCATCTTCCAAGCCCATAGACTTATATTTCAAACACACATTTTAGTTTGACATTTATTTTATTTGTTCAAAAGTAACAGCCGCTCACTGAAGTTAATCTGAAAATACTCAAAAACAATAAATGGCATCATAGCTTTACTATTCAGAAAACCCATTCTTTTTTGTAGATATAGTCAACACGGGTCTGATACACACAAATCTTCAGTGTACTGATAATAACAATTTGTTCAAAAATGTGTTTTACAACAAAATATTTGGAATATCAATAATTTTGACATATTAACCAAAACATGAATGCAGTATAAACTTGCTGGTTAGATTTTCAGTCCCCAAATCACTGCATAAGTGGTAGATGCTCAACAGAATAGGTGGCCTTCTTTCATAAGTCACTCAGTCCATTTTGCTAATGATTGATTAATGAGCACAGAGTTTTCATTCATGTACAGAAACAAAGATTACAATTGCATTGCTTACTTTCTCTAAGTGATAAACCTGTATGACATTATATAAATGGAATGATCAGAAGTGAAATGGCAGGCAAAGATAAAACTATATCAAAGAAAGAAAGTGCTAAGGCCAAAAGTAAAATTCTAGTAGAATTTAGATAAATATATAAATGAAAGAGATAATGATGGAATATTGATAGTGTTTCTCCACTGGAGACACTCTACACATATAGCCAAGGAATTTAAGGACAGTAAACTCATCTACATAAATGCAGAAAGTGTGATCAAAAGAGGAAGACATATCACTGGAAGAAAATAAAATAAAACAAAACTTAGTATTAAAGAAATTCTCAGAAATATATCACAAAATTGAATTCTCAGTGGACTGTTGGGAGCTGATAGAAATATCACCATGGTACATGTTGGTCAGTGCAGATAACGTGTCCTAACGAGGTACTTTTCAGTGATCCCAGGCTTGTCTAATGCGTGCCTTAAGGGTGAATAGGACCTGTGCCTTTCTCCAAGTCAAGAGAATATGGGGAAACATTACTTTTTAGAAGAGGTTGTCATATATGCCAAGGTGACAGGGTGGGAAGTCTTTGATTAACTAAATTAGTTAAGACTCCATTTAGCAAACAGGATTCCTCTTTGCTAGTCTTCAATTAGCCTATCAAACTGTGACCTGAATACAGCAGGCTTAGGAACGCTCTCAGTGATTCAAACATGGGAAATCAATTCTACAGGAAATCTGAACTAGCTGGGAAGCAGAATCCGCCTCAGAAAAATTCCAGCTGAGAACAGCCCCGCCAGCAACAATGGTCCTGTGACTTTTCAAGTGACCAAGGTGATCTGCTTGCAAAACTTAATTCTGATATTGCTTTTGATTTCTCTACCAGTTTAAGGTCATCATATTTTCATCTTAAAAATTTGTAAATCACACTTTGTGGTATGTGTGTGTGTGTGTGTGTGTGTGTGCATGTGCTTTTATGTGTACATAAACATGTCATGGTGTACATGTGAAAGTCAGAGACCAGCTTGTGGAAGTTGATTCTCTCCTTTCATTATGTGGGTCTCAGGGGTTGAACTCAGGTACTCATGCTTGGTGACAACCACCTTTATCTGCTAAGCCACCTTGTTGGCCCATAATTGTTCAGCTTAAAATATTTTCTTTTCATCACAACCTTTTCTGATTGTACCAAATTTCATTATACATTTTCACATGTGCACAATGATAAAGTGTCAACTACTTCAGTAAGCCATGCATAGGCATTATCTCATTTATGACACACAGCTAATGAGGTTTTATATTATAATCTCCATTCTTCTTATAAGGAATCTAAACTAGAGCGAAGTTTTACAGTACGGTCACATTAGCCTAAAAACACTGACAATCTTCATTTAAGCTCTCCTGATTCTAGAACCCACTTTTCTCAAACCTGAGCTCAATTATTCTATAACGATCCAAGTGAGAGAAATAGGATTCAAGTTATATTCAGTGGAGCTAGAGTAGAAGAAAGCCTGCTAAAAAATGGAGTCATATCCTTTCGCTTTTTAGCAAACTGAGAAGGTTCAATCTTATCCAAGCAAATGGAGATTCAGTTAGACTATATGGGCCGAGCCTGTCTGTTGACAAGTACAAAGGAATAATCCATTTAAAGAACCCAGTACTCATCATTCAAATTAAAGCAAAAATACAATTCAAGGAAACATCAGGCATGATGGTGCACTTTTAATCACAGCACTTGGGAGGTAGAGGCAGGAAGATCTTTGTGAAATCAAGCCCAGCCTGGTCTATACAGTAAGTTCCAGGCCAGCTGGCTGCAAGGAGGTAAATGCGGTGGATCCTGCGGACCTCTAATTACACAGAATGTTTCAAAAGTTTTTGATCATGAAAGACGTAAAGATTTATTGAAATTCTGGGTCAAGTTTGTGAGTTGTCTTTCATTCTTTTATTTACTGATCCCTGAAGCACACGAACCTACCTTCTGTAAGTTCAAGCCTGGAAAATGCTACTGGCAGTTGCAGACATGCACATCACTGGTACATCTCCCACTTGTGCTTGCTCCCCAGCCTGCAAAGCTCCTGTTACTGTGCATCATATTTCTTGAAGGGCACTATTATCCCCCTAGTCAGCCAAGCTCAATATCTCAGGGTAATTTTTATTCTTTCTTCAAAGGCAATTCTATTTTCAATCAGTCAGTAACTAGTGCCAATCATTTCCACAGTGCCTCTCCAGTCACACTTCCTCAAGCCTTAGTTCTGTTTTTCACCATTTTTCTTATGAATTATTGTTACAGTCTCTGAAGTAGTCTCCAGGCCTCTAATATCCTGCATCTCCAATCAATACTGCTTATTGTTGCCAGAATAATCTTCCCCAAATACAGTCTATCTTTACCAAAGACCCCAAAGTCTTCCCAATCCCATAGAGAGGAGTTTATAGCCTTACTGGAAATTCACATCATGCCCTGGCTTCCATGCAGGTACAGAGCATTGGAGGCTCTTCACAGCATGTGATAAGGACAGTGCCATCCCCTGAGCAGAGGTGGCACATGTGTTCTCATCCTTATATTTCTTCTTCTATTTCTCAGGCTGAAGAACACCACAGCAACCAAACACCTCAATCTCCCACATATCTCCTTATCCTTCAAGGTTCAGTAACATATGACTTTTCTGTGAAATGGTCTCTAGGATGTCTGGTTTAGCAATCAATTGTTTCTTTTCTATGAACTAATTTCATGTGTTACTTCTATACTATTAATCTCATCATCATTCTGCATGTATGATGATTCTTCACATAAAACTAGCGTAGGAAAATGATCTTGCGTAATGTGGCAAAGACCACATACTGTCGTCATCCATCCTTTATTAGCTCAAAAGGACCAAGATATGTGACAGAAAAAGAGGCTGAATTCAGACTTGAGCTATTTTTTCTTAAGTTTTATTCCAACGAAAGCCATGTGTTGGTCTTTGACACCTTTTGTATGACTGAATTTTCTTGAATTATCATTAGTCCTAAGATCTATATTCTCTAACTGAACATTAGGATTCATGGGAGGTTTGTTGAAAGGTATAAACTGCTTGGCTACTCAATGGGGTCCTCACAGAACTTATCAGGATGCATTTAAGAGTGCAAAGAAGCATTATTAATGATTACTAGGGATGATACAGGCAAATCAGAAAGTGGGGTCTGCCTAGCTTGCTTAAGAATGGAGTGAACAATATTACTCAAGACGCAAAAAGTTAGCTATAATTTTAAATATTAGTTTATTGCCTCCTACTGGGAAACCTGCATTTTATAACAGTGATATTTTTATATACAAATTTGCTTTTCAAGGCTTCCTGAATTTCATTAGCAAGATCAGCTATTAATTATAAAGTGTATTAGCTAAAGTTCCATCATTTTTACTGTGTAATTACTGGTTTATCCCTTCTTTTCCTTTCTTTCTTCCTTCATTTCTTTGTAAATGTGAGACAAGGCCTCTAGGCTCGAACTCCCTTTGTAGCCAAACGTGACCTTAAATCTCTGATCCACCTGCCTCCATCTCCTTCTGTTGTGTCACAACATGAAATTTTCTGCAATGCTGGAATCAAGCACAGGGCTTTGTGCATGCAAGGCAAGCACTTTGTCAACTAAGATAAATTCCAGGCTCTTGAACATTTTAATTCTTTAATTTCATGAGTTTTAAACTTTCTAATTCATGCAACTTGCTGTAATATATCTGTTAATCCAAAGTGGTAAACATTTTCAAATAACTTCAAAACACCTTGATCAATCAACATCTAAAATATTCTCCCGATGAGTAGTTCAAATCTCTTGCCAATTAATTGTTTATTAGAAAAACTAACATTTATTGGTGACCAAAATTCCACATGCAAAGGCCAGTGATATATTTTCATTCTTCGGATGAAAATCAAATTTTGAATATTTCTTTATCTGGGTTTCTTCTCCTTCTATTACTATGATTCGTGGGTTTGGGTTTTTTAGTGTGCTGGAGGTCTTGTATCTTCTGTTCCTAGGTTATTTTAGATTTGACATGTTCTTAGATTGAGTGATCCATTTCCCCAACCTCATCTTCAAGAGCTGATAATCTCTGTTCCATGTCAATATATGTATATTAGAGTACATGAAATTGAGCATGGGATAGAAAGAAGGTACAGATGAAAGCGGGACTTTAAATCAATCCAAGTATATTGTTTGAAATTTGCATACATTTACTAATTTTTTTCTTTAAATTCAGTTTGGGAGAGAAATTTTACACTAAAATCATGAATCAAGTGTTTTGAAATTTTTATATTTTATTTTTAATTTATGAGAGTGAGAGAGAGAGAGAAAGAGTGAGAACACGAGAGAACACAAGTGCCTGGACCAAGTAAGTGTGGAGGTCAGAGGTCAACATCAGATGTCTTCCTCTATCACTCTCTACCTTTTTGGGACAGGATCTCACAGAGAACCATTTGTGTTATACTGGCCAGTCAGCAAGTCCCAGTATCACCTTGTTAGAGGCTTCTTGCTGTGGGGTTCCAGGCATGAACCACTTTGTTTGCCTTTTATATGAGTTCTGAGGATCTGAAGTCAGGTTCTTATGATTGCACAATAGGCATTTTACCTTCTGAGTCATCTCTGTCAGCCCTGAGAACTTTTAAAATGATCGACAATGATGGGAGTTTGTAGCAGTGATAAATTCTGGTGTCACGTAACAAATGGTACCTTGTCTTTGCATCTGAGTCTCTCCTTCATAACCTCCTATTGCACAGCCCCGTGTAATTTTTTTTTTAATCTCTGATTCTGTAATGCGGGCTGGTTTGCAACTCACTATGTAGCTCAGGTTGGCCTCATGTTTGTAGCACTCCTCTTGCTTCAGCCTTCCAGGGGCTGGGATTATTGGCGTGTTCCATCACGCTCTGCTGCAACCTGCTCTTTGTTAACTCAGTCTATATTAGCTGAGATTTGGCATCATAATGGAAGATAACGTTCCATTAGAAAAACCTCCAGAATTGTTTACAGCATCCCTCGGAGTGCTGATTAAACTAAAGCACACAGTAATGCTATAATACGAATCTTGTTCTCAGGTTATAAATTGCTCTACAATATTTTTACTCTATTTATAGGGTCATAATATCTTTGTGTTATTTTTAGGACTTTTTCAAGTCTGTAAGGGGAATTGTAATAACTACGAATTTTATAATATTAAGACATGATTTTCCTTTTTGGAAAGTAATATTAATAGTTTACTAACCCATATTCTGATTAATTTTTAAGTTTATTGGATTTTAATATAATTTTCAATAAAAGATTATTAAAAAAAGGTCAAAATAAATTCTAATGTTTTGTTTTCTATTTGCAATACGTATGCCTGATGAAGATTTCATATAAACAACAGACAAAGAGAAATATCAGCAAGTTTTCTTTCTGTAGATATTGACAGCCTTTAAGCAGATTTCTAGAGTGGAACTTAGATTGTCTTCACTGGAATCTAGGGAACATACAATCTAATTTGTTCTTAGTTTATCTTAAAGAACTGAAAATGATAGTGAACTCTCTTGGTAAGAGCTGAACTCAGAATCATCATATGACTCACTTATGGGTTCTTACATTTCATGGGTAAAAATGCCACTCAAATGATGTTTAAAAAGTTTTCTATCCCTTGTTTCCTTCTTATAGTTTCAGTTACCCATGGTCAACTGTGATCTGAAAATATTAAATGGAAAATTTTAGAAATAAATAACTCGTAAGTTTTAAATTGTGTATCAGTGGACACAGCACTCCATTTCCTCAAGAGCTGATGTGGTAAGCAAGACGGCTATTGAATAGCTGTTGGGCTGGTAGTATGCACACAAAGGTTATGCTGAGACAGAGGGATGATTTAAATTCCTGGCAGCATGGAGAGACTTGGAACAAAATTTATTAGGCTACTCAGAAAGATTTCTGGAGACTGATGGAGAAGGCCAGTTGGTACATATCACTACACCTCATTTCTTGTGCCATTTACGTACTGCATCTCATCAGGTGGTATCACTTTATAACGTATCAGCATGAGGAAGAAGAGGCTAAGAATAGTATATGTTGTTCTGAGAAATAGTGTTCATGTACTGTTTATTATAGTGCTTTTCTGTAACTGTTTCATTTTATTAGTCATTCTTATTAAGCTCCTGATGTCCCTAATTTATGAATTAAACTTTTATCATGGGTAGGTATATGTATAGGGAACTATCTCAGGCTTCAGGCATCCATTATATAGTGCTAAACGAAAGGAGAGACTTCTGTTACATATCAATAATTATGCTAAATATGAGTAATTTATATGCTGCTTGAAAGATATATAAGCTAAGAATGAATGAAGGCTCAATAAACTACAGTAATAAGTATAAGTAGCACATATTAAAAGAAAGTAATTGTAGTTACTCTAACATCAAACAAAAAATAACTGAAGTCCTTCAAATTACTATAGATTTTGAAGGGCACTTCAGAAGGATCAATAGTTCAAATTAGAAAGCGACATAGAATATTACTTCGTGACTGGGAAACATTCTGAGAAATGCCTCAATAGTCTCTATAAGATGCTAGATGGTACAGCTCACTACATTTAAGATTTCATATTGTACACTACAAGTTTATACTCTAATATAATATAATATAATATAAATATACTATGTGGTGTCGTCTTTTGTTTCTAGGATCATGGTGAATAAAGCAACAAGAGATTAAGTTGAACATGAGAAGTGATATAATCAAGAGATGAGGTAAACAAAATATGTAGGAAGTTACTCTAGGCATAGTGCAGCATTTGTTTCATAAAAAACTTTAATTTTTATATGAGTCACTTTAAAGTCATAGAGAAAAATTAGTATCATAAATACATAAATAGTCAAATAGTGGTTTATTACCATTGATGACTGTACATTAGACACAGCTGTGTGTGCTATAATTTTATACAACTAGAGGTGTAGTAGGTTTGTTTAGCTTAGTAACACTACAACATGTCCGTATGCTGTGCTATACTATAACAGCTATGAAATGACTAGGAATTTTAATTTCATTATGCTAGACAAGACTACAATCCTCCATGCAGTTCATCATTGATCAAAATGTCCTCAGACGGCTATAATTCGAAATAGTCAAAAACTGAAAGAAGAAGTTGATAAACAGACATTCAAACTGGGAGATTTGAAAACATCACTTCTTAGTAATTTTAGATAGGCAGATAAATTTCAATAAAATTACAGTAATAAACAACATTATGAATAAATGATTTAACTGTTACACATACATGCCTATACATATGTATATACTATTGGACAAAATAATGGCAACATTAAAATTTTTCTACTTTATCTAAAACTTTCATAATATATAATATTCCAGGCCACAAGCTGCAAGAAACTTTGAAGGCTTTAAATTCCTGATATTTTCTAATAAATGTAAGATTACTCAGTTATAAAAGTTTATTCAAGAAGTTCCAAACTGTTCATGGTAGCATAGGCTTATCATCCTGTTATTCAGGAGGCTGAGGTGGAAGGATCAAGAATTTGAGACCACTCTGGGGTAAACAGCAAGACGAAGACAAAGAAAAGATCAAGAAGAATAAAAATTTTAAAAATTAAAAAAGAAGTTAATGGAGCTGGAAAGGTGGCTAAGAGGTTAACAGCATGATTTACTCTTGCCTAGGACTCAGGTTTGGTTCTCAGCACCCACATGGTGGCTAACAATTATCCCTAACTCCAGTAACAAAGGATCAGATGCTTTCCTCTGATCTCCATGGACATTCCATATGAGTGTACTTACATATATGCAGACAATATTATAGGAAATGCTGTACTTAAAGCCTATTCACATTTATTAGGCAACAAAGAAGGCAAGATCGACGATTTAAGAGTCCACTTTAATACATCAAAAAAGGAACTGAAACTTAAAGTGAAAGAAGCAGAGAAGACCCAATTTAAGAGTAGAAATTAATGAGGTGAACCTTAGACATACTGTGCAACAGAAAATAAAATTCTAAAAAATAGTGGCAGAAAATAAATACAGTGATACAATGATATCATTTGGTTTGTGAATGGGATTTTAGATCCCACAGAGTAAGTTGGTCTATGGGTTAACAAACTAGTAATTTAGATTCATTAAAGGGAACATTCTCTTGCCTATGAACCATACTTTTAAATATAGTGAGAGGATGAGTCAGATTGCAAGAAAATATTTTGAAAATACATACCTGAAAATAAAGAACTACTGAATATGATAACAATAAAGATGAACAATGCAATTAAAAAGTAAGTCAAAATCTGGACAGAAAGTTAAGCAAAGACAGCAAACAGGTTGCAGATAAACATATGAAAAGTTGTATCATAGGTGTCATTATGGAATCATAAATTAAATCAAAATACCAGCACATAAATTATTTTATTTGGTAAATTCCCAAACTCTGACAACATCAAATGTTGGAAAGATTTCAAACTCTCACTCATTCTGGTAAGAATGCAAATTGATAATTCCAGTACAGAAGAGAGTTTAGTAGTAACTTCAAATCAAGTTCAACAGCTCCTTAACATATATATCAGCAATCATATGCCTATATATGTGCACAGAAAATCTTTCTACACCAAAACTTGCATGTATGCTCACGTAATAATAACTAAACTTAAAAGCAATGCGAATGTCCTTCAGTCAATAAACAGATAAACACATGTAATGAGACATTATTCAGAAAAATCATTGGAAGAAATATCATGCTCCAAAAAGACGGAGGAAGCCTAAAGGCATATTATTTAGGAAAAGAAGTCAAGTTGCAAAGGCTATGCTGTATGATTCCAAGTACATGGCATTCTGGAAAAGATGAAACTATTGCTATGTTGAAAAGATCAGTGACTTCTCAGAGTTGACCAGAAGGGGATAAATATGGAAAATAAGAGAATTTTAGGCAATGAAATGGGAATGTATCATATTATAAAGAATATCAGACATTATGAATTTGTCAAAACTCAATTGTAAAAACCTGATTAAATCCTAATTTAAATTATGGACTTTTGTTAATAATATTTTAATATTGGTTGTAACAAATATACTAAACCAATGCAAGATGTTACTTGGAGAAATAGTGTGAGAAGCTAGGTAGAAAGTGATGGGAACTCTGCACTTTCTGCCTATTGTTTCTCTGTAAACCTAAAAGTGTTTAAAAATAAAGTACATTACTTAATTTTTAATATTTTATTCATCACTTTTATGTTATGTGCATACATGTAAGTGAACCCATGTCATGCAATGCCCATAGAGGTCAAAAGAGGGTGTCATATCCTCTTGAACTACAGTTATGGATGTTTCTTAGCTGCCATGTAGGTGCTGGGAATCGAACCTAGGTCCTCTGCAAGAACAATCAGTGCTCTTAAACTCTGAGTCATCTTTCCAGCCACCACACTATTTATTTTTAAAGGTATAATCACGATTTTAAAGAGTATGAAAAGAAAACTAAGTAAAATAAATTCTTTTTCTGTAAAAGAACTGTTATAATTTTGTCAATATTGACTTTACAAAAATAGAATAAATAACTAGTATTGAAACTGATAACACAGATGCCACGAGAGGTTCTGAAGATATTAAAATATGAAGCCATTATAAAGTATATGCCAATTCATTTAATGTTTCTTATGAATTGCTCAAAATCCTGAAAATGTATTTGAGCAAAAACTATAAAAAAAATAGTTCCATATGTTTTAACTGAATTGACTTAGAAACTTCTCAAAAACAAAAACATCACTTGGGCCGACATGGCTTCATGGCTTGCTTTCTTCTCCCCTCCGTTCGCCTCCCCACAGCACTTGCTGAGATTCCCAACTTAAATTCTAATAAAATTGTCCCAAAGCTTCTGTTTGGGTCCATTCTTAAATTCTTTTATGAAGGAGACTAAAGAACTCACCAGGGGATACTCTTTCTTCCCATTTCAAAAAGACATGAAGCAGAGGAGAGTGTGTAGGGATCCAAGTTGGGAAGTGGATAGGAGTGGATACAATGAAAGTACTATGTATACATGAATGAAGTCATCAAAAAATAAATAAACATGTTAAAAATTTAAAAAGCAATTAGGTGACTAGGGAAAAGTTGAAACTTATTTGAAGCAAAAAATATATAATTAATTGTGAATGAGTTATAAATTGTTTTCACAAAATTATTAATTTTCAAAAATAAACATGGTGGCCCATGTCAAAAATTCAAAAGAAGCTACCTTCTGTAGGAGAAAACTTGAGCTTAATGTGATGGGTATAGGTAAACATACGAGCAATGATGTTAGGGAATAGCAATTGAGATAAAGTGATGCTGGCAAGGTCCCATTTCTTAGTCTGGATGCTGGATATGAGCATGTCTAGTTCTTGACAATCTGTATCTTTATAGATTTGCTTAATGTAATTTTTGTATATAATAAATTTCAGAAACATCTCCTTTATGCTAGTTAATGGCTATAGAATGTTGGTTGTACAACATGAAAACATCCTGGAGGCTGGTTGTACAACGCTGGGATATATCTAATGATACCAAACTATTCCCTTAAAAATCTATGTGAGCACTAGAAATCATGGAATTTTAATAACATGGAGAAAAAAATTTCAAAGAAAGAAATCAATAGAAACTCCACCTTCTCCTTGCTGAGCTGAACAAAATTGACAGATACACTAGCAAGATGGAAATCACAATTCCTCAGTGATGAGATGACATCCATGGTAAGATACAGCATTGATATAATAATAGTGGATGTGAAGGAAAAAAAATTTTTTCCTCACTTCTGGGCATGCCTAGATGGAAAAGTAGGTGTGTCTTTTAGTTCAGAAAATGTGAGATGTCTGTCACCATGAAGCAACATGAACTGTTCTTTGTGCCCTGGGTATAGAAAACCATTGACTCAGGGTAGAATCAGCCATCCATTTTTATTAGGAGATCTTGAGTACAAATGTACTTGCATCATAGAATTGCAGCCTATGGCCTGGACATGGCTCAGTGGTTAAGAGCACTGACTGCTCTTACAGAAGTCCTGGGTTTGACTCCCAGCACCCACATGGTGGCTAACAACTGTCCCTAATTCCAGTTCCAGAGGATCTGATGCCCTCTTCTGACCTCTGTGGGCATTGCAGGACACAGATGCACCTACCTACATGCAAGCGATACACTCATACACATAAAATAAAAATGAAAAATGAAGGATTTTTTAAAAGAATTCCAATCTTATAGGAGACAATGCTCATTTGGGATTGATTTTATATATATATATATATATATATATATATATATATATATATATATATATATGAATGCAATTTTTACGCAAAAATGTGTGTGGTGGTGAATTATGCCTGAGGATTCCCATATGTGTCCAAGTGCTTATGCACATGTGTGTGCATATGTCCACAACCTTCCTTGATTGTTTTTCACTTCATATATTTTGAGGCAGGATCAGAAGTCACACCTAGAGCTCACTGATATGACTAGACGAGCTGATCAGCTTGGTCTAAGCATTACCCAAGTCTCCCTTTGGAGGCTATACTCACAGGGGACTTCCAGGCTCTCTTAGGACAACAGGGGTGTGTCTACCTACATGCAAGCAATACAAGCACTGGGTTCGGGGAATTCCAACTCTGGTGGTCTTGCTTGCATAGAAAGCAGATCAAGTGCTTGTGCTGGATAGCTTTCATGTCAACCTGACACATGTGAGTTGAGGGAGCCCCAACTGGAAAATTGCCCCCATTAAACTGGTCTGCGGCCATGTCTGTCAGGTAGTTTCTTGATTATTGAGTGCTGTGGAAGGGTTCAGGCCACTGTGGGTGGTGCCACCCCTGAGTATGGTTGCTCTATATTGTATAAGAAAGCAGGCTGAGCATGGATCAAAGGAGCAATCCAGTCAGCAGTGTTCCTCCATAGCCTGTGCTTCAGCTCCTGGATTCAGGTTCCTGCACTGAGTTCCAACCTTGGGCTCCTTGAACTGTAACCCAGAAGATGTGAACCAAATAAATCCTTTCCTCCCCAAGTTGGTATTGGTCAGAATGTTGTGTCATAGCCATTGAAGGCATACTAGAATACTGCTCAATTATCTCCTCATCCCAGAATGTACCTCTTAAATCAACAAAGTATTAGGAACATAAGAATTTTAAGAGTAAAGTCAGTACTTGCAGAAGTCAGGATTTACCAGCACAACATTTCTGCACCCCGTCTATGGTAGAAACCTTGATCCACCCAAACTGAATTGACTAGATGAGATGATTTTTGTATAGCTGAGCAAGTGCATCCTTCATAAAGAAAAGCTGACTGGATGGTTAAAAGGACTCTATTGTTGAACTTGATAAAAAGATGTGTATTCTTCCCAAAGGGCCTCCACTGACCTGCAGAGAACTTTTACTCTCTGGACAGATTTAGCCTCTTAAGTGCATCGCTTGGGAAATGAATGCATCTGGGGTTGGAAATCAAATGCCATGTGACCTGTGCAAGACTTATTTGGAGCACAGATTCTGTCACTGTACTTGGCTACCCGATCTGAATGTGCTTTGTTGTGGTAGTGAAAAACACTTGCCATTCTTGGCAGCATTTATGGCAATCTCTGGGTATAAGAGTCTCTTGCTTGAAGTTCTCAGTATGTAATGACATATCTCACAGCACTAGTGGAAAAAAACAAAATCTTGAGAATCATCCACAGTGTACATGGCCTTGGAAATAAATCTCTCTCATCCTCAGATGAGTGGTGTTATGTTTGCAAGGAAGTTTTAAAATAGCTAAAAGTATTAGTGGTATTATATTTGGGATATCTGAGTGGGTTTACCTTCAATGAATTGCATGAGTATGTGAGGAGAACCTCTGAATTTCGGACACATCCAGAACCTTTTACCACTTATGTTAGATATTCCATGATGCCCTCTCTCATCTCCAGGCCTGTAACTCTAACCTTGCAGATTTATATGAACTGACATCTTTTTAAAAGATTGCACACAGAAATATCACTTTAGGTTTGTAAAAATGATTTAAAGTATGTCTTAACAAAATGAGCAAGAAGAATGGATCGAAACTTTTCATATAAAATGAATACACAGGGTATTTTCTGGAAATGTAATGATTCTGAATTGTTTCTGATTAACAAAGAAAATGGTCATCTACTTCAGTATTTGTGATTACATCACAGTACAATGGAGAAAAGTCGCTAATGGGTACCTCTGAGGTCAGGGTAAAGACTATAGCTTTCAAATTTGTTTATTAATGAGCCTAAGACAGAACCGTGCATCTAGAATGTCAAGCTTTGTTAAGAGAAGAAAATTTGAAGTACTGTTAATACCTTAAACATCAGACCAAAAATTTCACCGTAATATATAGTTTTGGAAATAAATAACATTTCAAATGCCTAGGATGTGTTTGGAGAGGAACTTAATCAGAGAAACCGCCAGTCTTTCATCAAAGACAAGAGGAAAATGGAATATTCAAGATGCTGAAAAGAATTACTGCAAATATATGTGCACTTTTGGTCACTGCTTTTTGATGAACAAAATATTGTGCATAATAATTCGAGAATGTATTTAACATAAATTATATTTGCATGAATTATGTTTATTCATATGGTCAGATACATAATGGCTTGCTTGATAAATGGCTGATTAGTCTTTTAATCAGCCCAAGAGGGACTTGCTTCAAAAAACTCTCTCTTGGGGGCATCTGACTTTCTAGATATTTTCCATTTGCCTTTAAACAATGACATGGTACCAGATATGGGCACCCCAAATAGCATCCTCTTTGCATCCAGTTTTCACTCTGGGCTTTACTACCTCAGGCTGCAATGCCTGGAGAAATTTGATAAGGGTTCACAACAAACCTCAAAGTTCCCAAAAAGTACAACTAAGTGGTCAACTGGAAACTACTCTGATAAAAGGGGTATTTGTAAAGAGAATATATTCAAGGGAACCCTGACTTCTTGCTTTGATGATATGAAGAAAGCAAGACATTTCTGATGAGGGTACAGAGTTGTTGACCGTGTCAGGCATTGCCTCTATCTGGCATTAGCAGGACATGCTCAAATGTGGAATGAGCTTTTGTATTAAGAGGAAGAGATGAAGTATTTCCCATTGCTTAGGTAGCCTTCGTCTGCTGAAGTTAGCATATCTAATTCATGTCTTGTCAGCAATATTCGCAGTTTTCATTGCTCTGTCTTCAAATTGACTTCAACTGTTAAATGTGGAGGAAATTTTTCCCAAATGCCCTTCATAGTACACTCCCGGTCTGGTTATGGCCTGCTCATCACCTGGACTGTTATGTGTCATTCACTTCACTTTGTCATATGATTACGCTTGTTGATACTTAGGCTATTTTTGGCTCTCCATACTGTTACTTCATGGGTCTTAAAACTATGGATCATTTTGTTTCCTGTGATACCAAACAGAGTATTTGTTTCTTATTGATATTCAATCAATGGTACATAAAAGGACAAAGTTCCTATGGGGCAATTTGCTTCCATTAATACTAAGTCAAGTACCTCTGTTGCTTACTAAGGTGTGAACTTGGGTATGTGCTGGCCACTCTTCTTGCCACTATTATCAACTCTATTCAGAAAACAGATCAGATTGTGAAAAATAAACAATAATGGGGTAGATATTTTCAGCCCCATAAAAAATAAGCTTTATGCTTTCAGGTAGTATCTTAGGATGAGAAGCCCAATATTGTTTTGCTGGAGCCTTAGATCTGTATCAAGTGAGTGATTATTCTGCTCCTGATATGAAAATGATTTGTGGTTTCTAAAAAATAGAAGAATTAATACAGATACGTGGTGGTTAATTATAACATGGGACATTAGTACATTAAAGCCTGTAGCAAAGAGTATAATAATTAAAATAGAGAAATTAAAACAACATAATTTTCACCTTTCTCTAAGTTATTAAGCAAGAATAGACAATTAGATCAAGTATATAATTAATTTTATGAATTATAGAGACATCTTTTCTTTATTAAGAAGCTTCTTCATAATTTAAGTCCATTATGTTATAAATAATATACACTATCTACAAAGATGAAAATGTCTTAAAGGTCATTGTTTTGAATAAAAGGTAGAGGGCTGACTCTTCCACCTTTTGATTTTGGCTTTCTATTTTTCTGTAGGTAATTTACAACCCTGAGGAAATATCTTTATATAATAAATGTTTTTTTTTTAATTTCTGGATCCATACACTGATTATTTCATTGTATTGGTGTTTCAAAACTTGGTCAAACCTTGATTTGGAGTTTTAATAGGCATTGTGCCCAGATAAGAGGTGTGTATTCTTACATATAAAACCTTGGCCTAAACATCTGCTGCCTTTTAGAAGTTTTCAATGAAAACAATGGAACCAAAGTTCCCACCACTTGTGTCTTAAATACTCATTTGATTGGAACTGTCTCTTACTCACTTACTAGTTACTACTCCATATTTTTGCAAAGTTTCTTTTTATTTAACTTACCTTATTGGTTTGCTTACTGCTCACATTATAGAAAAATGAAAGAGTTGGAAGTAGGAACATGAAGCACAGTCAGTCTTTCATATCTCAAAGGTGATTCATACAGCTATCATTTTACTAAGCTTGGCTGAAATAAAATCC
The DNA here is from genome assembly GCA_035773235.1 of Eospalax fontanierii. Classification (NCBI taxonomy): domain Eukaryota; kingdom Metazoa; phylum Chordata; class Mammalia; order Rodentia; family Spalacidae; genus Eospalax; species Eospalax fontanierii. Next base: position 73,609,215 of record CM069528.1, on the reverse strand, counting down.
TGGTTGGGCAACTGTGAAATGTATGAAGCCTCTAACTGTGACTGACAGCCTGATTAAATTCAGGAGGGATAAAGATTGAGTGGGTAGCCCAAAATAGATGGAAGATTTACCTAAAATGAATCCCCCATTAACCCCATAGGACATTGCAAATTTAATAAGTGGACCTGGAATTTTTTTCTGAAAATAGTTCATATCCTATATATTTCATTATATAGAGGAATTTGGTATAAGGTATTTAACTAGCATTATAAAACTGATTATTGAAGAATGAGCATATATATATATATGCTGAAACAAGACACAGTTTGGTAAACACTAGATAACTAACTACATTATTGTCTTTTAAATTTCACATATTTGTACCTCAGTATTCTCTCTTATTAACCATGGTCTATAACTTGACCCAAGATCAATATTTCTAAAATACACATAGAAATTTCCTTAAATTTATACCTTCTTAACATTTCAAAACTGACCTGCTAGTATTTCACGGCTTATTGGCCTTATATTTATAAGAGTATTCATAAAGTTTTAGTAAATACATGCAGCCCACACACACTTTTGGATTTTTCTTAATGAGTACTTTAAAACTGTGTGATGGGATAAGGAACTTTCTTCTTTTTGCTTATGTGTACTTCTATACTTTCAAACTGAAGTTTTAAAAATGACATACAGAAATTTCTTGAAAAAGTGCTCACTATCATTTAAATGTGAACTAAAGCTACACAGCGTATTCTAAAATGCTGCTTCTTTCTCTTCTTCCTCTGTTCTCTGTCTGAGACAGGGTCTTGCTCAGCAGTCCAGACTGGCTTTAAACCCAAAATCCTCCTGCCTCAGCCTCCTGAATTGTCTAATTCCAGGTATATCCCATCACACCTAGATAGTACAGCACTTAATTTAAGAAGAAATCATTTACTCTATTATTTCTTAAATATTTTATTTATTTTTATTTTATGTGTATGAGTATATTGCCTGCATGCATGTAAGTGCACCCATGTCACGTAGTGCTGGCAGAGGTCAGAAGAGGGTGTTGCATTCCCCTGGAACTGGTGTTAGGGACAGTTGTTAGCTGCCAGGTGGATACTGTGAATCAAACCTGGGTCCTGTACAAGAGCAGTCAATGCTCTTACCCACTGAGCCATCTCTCCAGCCCCTACTCTATCATTTTTAACAGTCAGTATTTTGAATTTCACAGAATTTATTGATACACTATTGAAAGAACTGGGTGAAACAGCTCTTTGTAGCTTTGTGAACAAAACGAAGACAATGAAAACAAAGGGGAGTTCAGATGACCCTTGCCTACTTTATTATTCAACCCACAGAGATGAACTTGGTGCCCCAATTTGTTATAATGAAAAATGAGAGCCAACTCATTATTGGAAGAAACCACTTGAGGCAAATGGACAATCACTGAAAAAATCAAGCTGATGTCAAAAAATGCCAGTTTTTAAACATGATAGAAGCTGTATTTCTTTTCATCTTCATAGATATGTTACTTGCAATTTTATTATTGTTATGTCCATTGTTCTAAAACAATATATCCTTAAATGTAGAATTCTTAATAGTCTAAAGGGACAGGTTAAAAGCAGTTACAGACTATTACCATTGCTTGAAAGTAAATGTAGAGAAGAAAGGCTAATCAGGAAGGAGGGCAATATTTACAGATTTGGATTCAAATAGATCAGTAAAGAAAATAGGATGTAATGGGCTTGATAGACTTGGGTAGTGATGATATCCCCTGAGAGGCAAAGAAAAGGTGTGAATGAAGATCACTCATTCATATGTGTTTAAAAAGTCTTATTTATAAAAGGCATCATATTTGAGGGAACTCTTATTTTTTATGGTATGCATTTTTGTTCAGCATCACTTTGAGGAATACAGCAGACTACCCTAGTGACATAGATAAGCTCAGCATTGACTCAGTAAAGTAAAACGATCAGAGTAAAATAGTATTCATAATACCTGTGAATATTACTTTTAAAACCACATAAGTGCAACACCTCTACATTATTTCCCAATCAAGAATTTTAGAAAAAGTTCAACTCCTATTTCATTTACCTTAATCCTGAATTTGAAAAGTGTTTTTAATTGTTGAGAAACATTGTATCATCCAGTTTATCTGATGTAAATTCCACAGTAATTAAATACATGTTTATATCTGTCTTTAAGAACATTTACAACAGCATCTCAGCTATCCCTGTCTTCTCAGTGGTCCAATTTATAACCACTAGATACCTATAGCTCTTTAAAATGTGTATGTGTTTGTATAGAAAAGTCTCTATATAGCTCCAGTTGGACTGACAATCACTGTTTAGACCCATCCCAGGCTGACCTCCATCTTATAGTGGTGCACCTGCCTCTGCCTCCTGAGTGTTGTGATTAAGGACATGGGCCACAGCACCTGGAGCTAACCTTCATTTTAAGGTACGAAAATCAGATAAAATACACACTAAGTTGTTTAGTACTCATCATATTTCAAGTGCGCAGTGCTACGTAGCATTTGTATGTTGTATGATTCTATGTTGTAGTACATTTTACACACAGGACTGAAGACAATAAATAGGGAAGGGAGTGGTGTGAACGTAGGAATGACTCACGATATGGACAGAATATGGATGAATGATTTTTACTTAACCTTGCACCAAAAAGTTATGTTTATAATGCAAACAAGTTCACTTTGCCATATGCTCTTGAGACCTGGGTACCTGACCTTGTTTCCTCAGGACCCAACTTTGCCCTCTACGCAAGAAAGTGAATGAATGTCAGTGTGCTTGAATTAGCATATCAAAACACCGAAAGCAGGCATATTCTTCCCCAGAACCAGTGAGAACTGAGAAGCATGCTTGACATTGTGTGTATGAGATAATTTATGCCCAGGGATAAACAATAAATGGGAATTTCTTTTTCTGATAAAGGTGAATTCAAACTCACGGTTCTCCAATTCAGTCTGGAGAGACTGAATACAAATATGGGAAAGGCCTGGCTCTGGAGCACAGATTATTCTCAGAGTTCAAGACTACTTTTAAAAGTACCCATGAAACCCATTGTTTCTTCATTCAGGTATAACTGCAATTGGCTTAATAATGCTGCAGGAGAACACAGGGCAAAAATTCATATCAGTAGCTAAGGAGAAATCTTCTGCAGAACTGGGTCCATACTTAATGTGCTGTGTGTGAGGAAAATCTAGGTTCAGAGGCATGAAGTACCCCTCCTGGGGGTCACATACACCGCTCAGGACAGACACATGAGCAGAACAAAAATATTGTTAGAAGTCACACTCTTTAAAAACTAAACTTATGTAACTTCAATCAAAATATTACTGATTGTAGTTCACTACAAAGTAGTTCAATCAACTATTACTGGCATAGATTCCTCATGTTTTCTACGCTAGCAAAAGATACGGCATTGCTACTAATTTAATCTGATTTAGATGATTGAACGCAGGTAATCTCCAAAAGACATTTTCGTACTGATTTTCAGATAAATGCTTAAGGACCAAGTAGATTGATGAATACCGAATAATAGCGCACAAAAGTTCAGCAAAACCAGTCCTTTACAAACCTACTTATGTCAGGTACTTTGGGTGTACAGGCTATTACAGTCCAGTTGATAGTGACTGATGCCTGATTTCTATACACAAAGCATTCTTTCTCAGTTCAATAGAATAAGCTATTAAGTGAAAATTTGTATTTTAGTAGATATAAACATATCTAAAAAAAGATTTACTGTATTACTTTGAGCATGAAAATCACTTCGAGATAAGATATTGTATTAATGTTAAAAGACTTTGTAGAACTAGAGTACCAAATTAATCTTGAAGGTTTACTTTGTTGCTCTTATTGTTACTGAGATTTATGATTCTATGAGTTCCCTAGAAAATACATAGTGTATTGTCATATTACCTTTTGTGAAAACATAATAATTACATCTTCCTTCTTTGCCTAACTGAACACATCCTTCACGGCCAAGAAGAGGCTAACCCTCTATTGTTTCTCCCTCCATAATCATTGTCCATTTCCTTCCCCTGCCAAACATAAATACCAGTCCATACCAAAGTTTAGAATATGTTCACATTCTAGTGCCAAATGGAATTCTATTGTGAAATATAGTAATATTCTAGTGTCAAAAGATTTCAGCAAGAGAGGGCCTTCAAAAGTCCTAAATGTCTCTAACACTTCTCTGCATACGTCTGCAATTTAGAAATGCCACAGTTGGGTCTGGTTCAGTTACATCTAGCTTCCTCTGGGAAGGGCTTGCAAAGTTAGTACATGGCCCCCTAGGCAGTCTGCAGGCAGCCTGAGAAAAGGCTGTATGGATGTAATCCTGTGAGGGCCTTTCAGTTCTTTGATCCATAGTTTGGAGAGTCAAGCTCATGGAGCTGGAGGCTATGGGGTTTGCTCCAGTCCACATTAAAATGGCAAAACTTTCCCTCTAACATTGACCAAGATCATGACTTAAACTTTTATAATAGTCTTGTTTGTAGACAAAATTTCTTTGAGTTGTATTTATTAATATTAGCTATATTAATATTAGCAAAGGAAAAAGAAACTCACACAAAGGAAAAAGAAACTCACACAAATTGATATTGATAGGAACCAAACTTCCTTAACTAAGTGAATTAAAAGAATAACAAGCAAAATGTGAGATTCAAATGGGATTTTTGTTTTGTTTTGCTTTGTTTTCTATAAAAGTCTTACTCTGTAGCTGAGGTTGGCCTTGAACTTGAGGCTGTCCTCAGCCCTTTTCACTCAGCCTCCTGAATGCTGGGATTAGTGGTCCTAGCTACTTTTCTCAACTCTAACTAGGATTTCTCTCAGCTGAAAGTCATTGCACTCTGCCCTTCAGGTAGAAGACTAGCGTATTGGAGCCTGGTTACACATGGGTTGTAACATGGACATGTACAACCATAAATATTCATTGTTTATGTTAACATTTTACTTAAACAGAATGATTAACTTCTGGGAGTGTATGATAAAATAAGCATTGAGTCTATTGTCCTCTTGTCACTTGGCTTTAAAAATAATGACATCATACCAATATGGGGGAAAAGAAAGTAAAAAAAAATGAAAGGATACCAGCAGAAGACTGGAAAGTTTGAAGCAGTGGGTAGAGAGTGAGCAGATGCAAGGTTAGACAGAGAAAGAGGCATGGAGGCAGAGAGTGCAGCCTCCAATACCGGTATTACGTTTCACTTCCTAGGGAAGGCAACGGGCAAGGATGGGACAAGGCACCCCTATCGGGGGAATTATAATTCACAAAGAAGAATGGATAGACTGGTGACACACTTATACTCTCCCTAAAATAGTTCATGCTTTCTTGTAAACATAGTTTTGAAATGGGATCAAGTCTGAGAGGTGCCTTACTAGCCCAGAGAAATCACTTGGAGAGAACACTCATGGGAGTGGTAAGCAGAGTACACTACTAACGCCCAGTCCCAGCTACAGATGTTCCTGTGAAGTCAGACTCTACCATAGAGTATCATGGTCTGGCAGTGGTGGTGATGTGTTGTGCTCAATCATGAAGGGATGACTTAGTATGAAGTTTGTCTGTCCACACGTTTCCATTTATGGGGGAAACTGACTATAAAAAGAAACAAGTCTGCAGAGTAGTCACTCTATTCCCAAAACCTATTAACTAGACCAGCCTTCATTCAGAAACAACGCTCAGAAATCTGGACAGCTGAAAATCACCAGTATTTGAAGAACATGTAAAAGAAATACAACCTAATATATGGCATGAGATGAAGCAAGTTACACCAGGGATAGGAGAATGTGTTAAGAATTTTTGAGTTCGTGTGGAACATTTTAGTGGTTCCATAAAATTAAAGTGACAGTTATTTTTGTTGAACAATTATCATTCATAGCAGAGTCAGTAGATAAAGGAAAATGCAAAATTTAAATGTATTTAAAGAATAAAGATAACCAAAAGAGTAATGGGATAAAACAGAATTACCAAACATGGGTGATGGTGAAAAATTGCTAAATTCCTCATCTTTTATGACACAGTCATCGTATTTTCTCCATAGGGAAGAAGTCAAGAAACAGAATCTATCCATTCCATTTAATTAGTACGTAGGAATTCAGAAAAAGCAGTCAGTTGGAGTGGGGGATTATACACCGCTTTAATTTAGTATTCAGTTGATTTTTATTGGTTTTCATTTTTTAACTGAAGATTTATATTTATTTGGAAAATACTTTGTTGGATTAATAAACTAAGAAACTGAATTGGAAAAAAAAAATCAAAATGTTACATAGTGCTGCAGTTTGGATTCCTGAATACTCTCCAAAGGGCATTCATTATGCTATAATGAAGGGCTGGTGGTCACCAGGCTCTTGTCCTTTTGGGAAGGGCTGGAGTCCTGAAGAGGTGGGATCTATCAAGAGGAAGTAACCTCGCTGGGCGTGTACCTTGAGGGAGATGTTGAGACAAGAGACCACGCCCTTCCCGTGCTTCTCCTTGTCCCTCCTTTCTTTCCCTCCCCCATTCTCTTTCCTTCCTTTCTCCTTCATTCATCTCTTCCTTCTTCGCTCCTTTCAGTCCTCTCTACATTTTTCTCCTCCCTTTCCCTCAACGATCTTTCCCTTTTCCCTTCCTTCCTTCAGGGTTCCCACGAGGAGGTGGTCCTTTGTCTGCCAAGTGCCCCCGTCATCATGCACCGCACTGCCACCAGTCCAAAGTATCAGTGAAAAGCTGAATGATTACGAACTGAAATCCCTGAAAATGAGAACCAAAGTTGCCTTTCATCCTTATAAATTGATTATTTCAAACTTTTTATCATGCTGATGGAATGCTGTCTAACATCCCAACCAAATAACAAAATCCTTTCTGTTTTAATATTTATTATTTTATTTTATGTCTATGAGTGTATTGCCTGCATGTAATGTATGTAAGAGCATCCATGTACCCCCAAGGGTCAGAAAAGGGTGTCAGATCTCCTGGAACTGGAGTTACCGAAGGTTGTTAGGGACCATGTAGGTGCTGGGTATTGAACTCAGATCCTCTGCAAGAGCAGCCAGTGCTCTTAACTGCTGAACCATTTCTCCACTCCCCACAAAAATCCTTTCTTAACATGTCTACTTAACAGTCTGTTAAACATATTTTACATTAAGTTTTCATCTTTCTTGATAGTATCTAGGACACTTCAGTGGCTCTGTTAGTTTGATCACTTGGCTTGTCCTGCATCTCTTCTTGTCTCTGTTGACAGTTCTATGGTTCTGTGACCACTTTATAAACAATGGTCTCTATTCTTTTGCATTGCTTTTTTTTTTCTTTTGTTATATCCTTATTTTCTTCTAAAACTATGCTACAACCAGACATAGTTTTCTCCAATGGTCTTTCTCATATAAGTAGAATGCAAATTCATTGTGGTCAGAGACTGTCTTGATCTTACATGTCACTGTAAGTTCTCTCACACATAGTAGGCATTCAATAAATATTTGTGGAATTAATGTATCAAGTGTATTCTAATATCCCTTAAGGTTATTCACCTTCTTGTACATATTATCATGTCACTATTCTGTATTGTATACAAAAGTTAGCTTCAGTTACTAGAGGTTTGAGAGATTTCAATTACTTAAAAATAATTTCTTTTTGGACTTAGGCCTCCGAACTAAGATTTTTAAATGTAAACCACTTCTGTGATTAGCAAGACAAATACAATTTACAAAATACCTGGCAGCTTTATAATCATCATCTCATTGCTTCTTCCTATTAATTCAAAGTCAGATATTATTTTCATTTTAAAGAATCTAAGGCTTTGAAATTCAGTGTATTGCTAAGAGTCTATGTGTGAATGTATTAAAAATGTCCTCTGTCAGAGACATCTTCAGAACACCTTCTGTTGTCAAGTCAACACATCAACTAACAAACTATAGTAAACATGCTTAGATATCATCCTAAGCACAAATCTAAAGTAATAACCACCAGTGTCTATAAACAGAAGGCACTTCCATCAAGACCCAAAGAGCAATATAGATAACGGTAGGCTTCTTGAGGTCATGGAATAATTCTTTTCTTAAAAAAAAAAAAAAGACACAAGTTATGAAGATGTTGTCTTCTGGGGCTGGAAGAGAAGAGCCATTTTCCACCATTTTGGAGCCCTTTATATATGATAGCCAAGCTTTATGTATAGATTATTTCATTTCTTTAAAGAAATGCTAAAAGTATCACTAAACAATGGAGCTGAGGTAAGATAGGAAAAGGAAACTAAATTACTTAAATACTAAGGGACTTTAAAGTGAAGATGAGATTTTAGAACCATCACTAAGATACTAATTGATTTCAGCTGCCTCATGTTCACCAAATTGGTAAGTGATCTGAACTCTGAGAAACTGTCATATAACAGGTGAGAGAATGGTGTCTTCTTTCATCCAGCTTTAAGAAATACTCCATATATTTTTACTCTATATTTCTTTCCTGAAAGTATTTTGTTACATCCCCCCTTGAAAATCCTGACAATAGAAACAGTATAACGTAAAATAAATAAGCCACATTTTTTTACATTTTAAGAATTAATGCTTTTGTTTATTTATGTCTCTGTTAAAGTTGGAACTTAGAATAATGAAATATGTATGTATAATATTTTAAAATAAGTTTAAATATGAGTATCTACTAAATTCAGCTTTAAAGAGCAGTAGTAAACTTCACTAATGCCAGTGATAATAGTACTTTATTAGTAATGCTGCTTCTACTAACAAGAATCACATTTTTTATTTATTTAAAAATATTTTTATTGTGCTTTTGTACATTCCATACAATAGTTCTTAATCAAATTTGGACAAAAATTTTATAAGAACATTTCAATAGCAAGAAATTTTGTGTGAGTTCAAGACATTGTTTACAGTAAACAATATGTTGTTAAAATACATTGAAACCTCCCTCCCCACAAGACTCAGGGAACACTGTAGAAGAGAGGGAAGAAGGAGATAGAGGCATGACAGAGCAAGCCACAGCAATCACAGACTCACAGCAGCTGTGGATGCCTGCCCTGGGTTTGCACAAGAAGGGGACGGATGGGGAGCGGCTGAGGGGGCCCTACCTCTGACTAATGAGCTATTCGCTTCTGATAAATTCTGGGAGAGGGAGAGTCATTGCCTTCAGTTGGGTACCCACTGGTAACACCACCAAGCTTAGCCTATAGTTCCAATCCAATGGTCACACAGTTGGCCCTGGTTAAACTAAGCAGGTCACATATCCAAAAGTCAGGATATGTTGAAAGGGAGGAACAGAGCTAGTAGGTTGGTGGAGGGTGGGCATACTAGGGCTAAGAGAGGTATAAGAGATCGTGAGAAAAGAGTAATCTGAATGCACTTTACACATGCAGGAAATTGTAAAAGAACAAACATAATTAATATGAAATTCCAAAAGATAAAGCTATAAATTTGTGCATTAGACAGAAAATTAATAATATGAATCACAGGTAGAGCTTGAGAACGAGAATGCTGCACAAATCCCAGCTACATCGAAAACATCCAGTCAGGTACCACTGCATATCACCACTTCTGAGTTAAGAAACACAAACCACATGGCACCTGGAAGCTCTTTATTTAGTTTAAAGAGGGATAATTTTAAAAAGTTAAATAAAATCAAAGAAATGGTTCAGCAGTAACACTATGACAAGTCAATATTAAGTGTCTTATAAGATGCAAATTTTGTTAAAATATATGTGCATATTTAATGCACAAACTAAAGTCATCAAGCATTCCATAAAGTGTCATTTAATTTATCAAATGATAATAAGATATTTATAAATGGAATTTTAATCGAAGAATAAATACCACTAAAAATACCTCCAATAACTCACATTACAGTAAATCTCTTTTATCCTTTTTATATCCAACAAGTAATCTTTTCACTACTAAAATACTTACAGTATATATCAGAGACTAGGTGATATAAAAATAAAAATGCTTTTTCTTTTAACTTCATAATATTAAGTAAGTCTTCTTACAGAGCATAAAATTTTGTGTTCCTCAGACTTTTAATTATTGTATTAAATTGTTACAGTCAATTATGAGAATCTTAAACATTTTTTTCTAAATTGTTAATGCATTTATATACTATCTTATTGAAAACTAATATATCCACTTATGTATAAATATATTTTAAGACAAGATATTGGAATATTTTTCATCAGATATGCCTTATGAATGTGTTTTTAAACCTAAAGTAAAGTGTAAATTAACTGACAATCTTGCTTATGATTCAGCAGGTTCAGGCGGGGACCATGAATATATAATTCTAACAAATCCCAGTGTTTGGGATAGCTCATACAAAACATTTTGTATAGAAAGTTTCTGCAATCAATGCTTGTTGATTTGACTAATCCTGAATCAAGAAACTGAAGTAGTTGGCAGAAATGCAAATTTTTTGACTTACTAAATAACAAATTTCAAATTTGGGGGTTAGACTCAGAGACGTGCAATGGCTATTAAAGTTTGGGAAACCCTAATTTAAACATGGACAAATTAGCAAAAGTGCTTTAATTAAAACAATTTTTAATGATTTATTTTTTAAAAATTATATATTTGAGAAAATTTCCTTGGATCATAAAACAAAAAACACCATATAACAAACTTTTTTTTTTAGTTTTCATTCCTTTTTTTTTTAATGTTTTTTATTGAATCGTGTGTTTCATGCAGAGCATCTCAATCAAGCTTAATAATCTTTGACTCTGCTCATATGAACCTATGGCAATCGTTTTGCCATGCCCAAGATCCACACAAAATCAAACTCAAATAGAACAAACTTTCTCTTTTTTTTTTGGTAATTCTTGCTTATATTGTGCCTTCCTTCAAAAGTACACTTCTCTCCTGAATCTATGAAGAAATATTTAGATTAAGTATTGTGAGTAACAAAAGAAAATTTCCACAGAAGCACAATAAAATATTCCATTTTAGAATACCTACTATGTGCCAGGCATTGCTCTATAAAACAAAAATTTATGTAGATTTTTCATTATACAGCTTGGGAAATGAGATGATTTGAGATCCAGGTAGTTATAACACACCAAAGCAAAAAGATGAAATGGCTTTCCTTCTTGCTGACTTTTGGTAGCCAGGTGAAAGTATTCAGCCAGAACATAATGGGTACACAATACATTCTACAACTTCACAGAGAGGGACTGGGTCAAGACACAGAGGTGGAAAAGCAGTAGACCTTTTTAGGAAAAGGAAAATATTTATTATTGACAGTTGATTAAAAATAGCAACCAGCAAGACATGTAGCAGGAGGGGAGAGTTTAGAAATAATTTAAAATAGCAACGACTTAGGAATGCCAAATAAATGTTTCAAGAGGCAAGAGAGAGAAGGTTTAATGAGAGTAAAATGTTGGTTCAAGACAGACAAGGAAATATAAACTGATAGCAAAAACATAGGAAGTGTGGGGCAGCATACATTCCTTTAAATCATCAAATTAGTGAAAGCATGAATTGGAGCATTGCCTAGGAACTGTCAAGTCCTTTTTGAGTTTCTTTTAGAAGTGGGTGGGGCTAAAATTTTCTGGGCTACAAAGGTGGAGAACACAGGAAAAATAAGATCATTCAAATGTACAAACATTATTCTGATTTTTTTTCAGGGAGAGATTTAAAAAAAATCACATTACTGATTTACTTTTGGTAATGTTAGAGAATGGAACCCAGGGTCTCACACATTCTCCACATAAGCTTCATGTCCAGACCTTTGGGTGGGGTGTTAAAAATTATATTAACTATTATAAAACACCATAGATGAGAAGGGTGTTGGTGTCAGATATATCTGAATTTTATCTTGGCTCAGTCATTGACTGACATAAAATCCTGGACTGATCTTCTTACTTTGTAGGTAAGAAAAAACTTAGCTTTAAATGGGTCCAGAAAACCTTGCTGCCAGGGTCAGTCACTTCTTAGTGTGGCTTAGACAGCAAAGGTACAGTGCTCTTAGTCTCAAAAACCTTGACACACTTGCTCCCTAGTTATGGGGAGAACAGAAAGAAGGTTAAATTCAGTTTGAAGTGCTTCAACAAATTTGCTTAGGATGATATGGAATGAGGTGATGAAGAGGATTCTAGCTAAAATTCATAATGAATTATTTGCAGTAAAATTGATGTACAAATTACTTGCTCAGAATAGAAATATTTTGGAATATACATTCCCAAATGTAAATCAGTGATTCCTGATATTCAGTGTTTTAGACTCAGTTTGTGAAGAAGAAATATCTGTTTCGATCAGGCCACAACTGCCCTGAGAGGGATAATTTGTTAGCAGTTATCAACTTCACAGGGAATATATTTTTCAGGCCATTTGTTGGGAAAGGCTGACCATTGCAAATTTAATGAACAGAAGGTTGAGTTTGACTGCTGGACAATTACCTGGTCATTATGCAAAAACAACCTGGGTATGGATACATAGAAATATGTGTGCAAGGCTCAGAACTCTCAGTCTTCCAGGAAAGGGAAAAAGGAAGATAAAAATTCACCCATGCTCTCTAAAGGCGAGGGCCTATTGTGTCTTTTGTTTGTTTTTGTTTTTATTGCACTTCCATTCCAGTTTTATGAAACAACACAAGAGACAGCTTTTGGTTTCAGATTGCTAACATTCTTTTGTTATTTGTATACAAATTATGCAGCAATAAACCAGATTTAAGCCGGAAAATACGTGTCTGAGGGCAGTTTCATGAATAGATTCTTGGGTTGCTCTTACATTTTAAAACTGACAATACAATGGAAAAGAGACTATCATAATATTTCTGCATACATTTTATTCCCGTTATAAGAACTGTTTTCATTAAAAGGTTTTCATAGAAAGGGAAAACTTTCATTTAATTAATTACGAAAAATTAGCCAATTACTTCAGAAGTTCAAATTCTTAATGTATCTAAATGCCTCAGAAAATAATTAATGTTCTTCAGAGTCACAGTATAATCCTTCATAACTGTCGGAGGGCAAAGGAAGAATGCTCACGTTGTGACTGAGATTTTAGAATCTTTTATGAGAAAACAGTTGCTAAGTTTTAACTCTAATGAGTAGTTATTCTCTCAGCTAATAATATCGTAAAGTATAACACATATGGGGAGAGGAAGCTGTCACATCTAGAAAAATTCGACAACTATGCTCATATCATTCCTCTTTTCACATGGCCTGTCACAGATAGGAATTCCTACAAGGTGATATGAACTTCAGCATCAGGTGTCATACTACTGGGCGAATACAACAGTCGTCTTAGGTACACAGAGAGACAGCAAATAGTGTGAAAGCGGTAGTAATATAAGAGTGAGTTTGCTCATCATCAGATTTCTACCAACTGTGGGTGACAGTGGAATTCTGCTCCTTCTAAAGAGGATGAATTGCAACTGGACAGATGACAGAGCATTTGAGAGCATTTTTGCTTCTCTCGTGGTGGACCAGGGTTTGATTCCCATCACCCACATCAGGCAGCTCACAATGACTTCCAATCCAGCTCCAGGAGAATCCATTACCCTTTTCTGGCCTCCAAGGAAACTTGAGTGCATGTGATACACACGCAGACACTCAGACCCACACAAATAAACATACAGTAAATACATCTTTAAAAGGATGAATTATCTGCATCTGTACACTTGATCTCATGACCCTGAACTCCTTTAGTTTCTTGATCTTGTTTCAAGTTGTTATTCATTTACATTTTTTCATTTTAAGCTTTGTGTGTGAGTAGCAGTAGATGTGTGTGTGTGTGTGTGTGTGTGTGTGTGTGTGTGTGTGCACGCGCTCCTGTGGGAGTGTAGGTGGAGCTCATATCAACCTGGGTGGGTAGAGGTCAGAGGTCAACACTATGTATCAATCTTCAACTTCCATATTGTTTGAAACAGTATCTCTTCTTTTCCACTGCCAGGCTAGCTGGCTAGCAAACATCAGGGGGTTCTCCTGTGTCTACCTCCCTTCCGCCTGTAGGAGAACTGCTATTACAGGCCATGTCTGGCATTACTTGGGTTTCAGGAATTTGAACTTACGTTCTCACAGTTGTATGGGAAGTGTCTTACATGCTGAGCCATCATTCCAGCCCACTCTTGTGCATTTTAATCTCTTCATCTACACTGTTACTCCTGCTTTCTAGACCTTCTTAGTTTTGCTTTTAGCTTAAGTCATGATCCCTATGTTCTTTCCTTTCATGAGATTTTTTTCCAAGACTAATATACAAAATTTGCCATTTCTTCATACACCTTCTCAGTTACCATTCAAGTCACGATATTGTCAGCTGAAAACATTCTTGCCAAACCTATTTACCTTGTGTTTCATTCCATAGTCTTAACAATCACACTGTAGTTCATGATAATGCTGTGTACTCTTTAAATTTTTTTCTGGTGTTGTTGTCATGGTTTAGAGATGAGGGAAAGATAAAGAGGTGGAATAAAGATGATCTTTATGGTAGTTAAATAGTCTATATGATGCCACCCTAGTAGATACATCATTATCAAAATCCACAGAATGCAAAACACTTAGAGTAAACCTGCTGTAAACTAATGGACTATGGGTGACATGATATCAGTCCCCTCATCAATGGTAACAAATCTGGTGGGGTGTAACAGGAGTCTGTGGATGAATGGAATATACGGAAATCCCTGTACTTTCATTTCAGTAATTTAGATTTGGCTGTGATTCTAAGAATTCTCAAAAAAAAATAGGGAGATAAAAGATAAAAGAAAAGAAAAAGGAGACTCAAAAGATAGAAGCTAGTACAAATGACAATTATGTGTTGTACGTATGTTTGTGAATATATGTTTCATTTTCCTTTGGCTGCTGCCTTCTGACCCTTCTGGTTCTGGTTCTTTCTCTCTCTACTTTTCTCTGTCTCTGTTTCTGTCTGGCTCTCTCTCTCTCTCTCTCTCGACCTGGGTCTTGGGTCTTGTTATTGTTATTTTGCCATATAGTCTTACTTTTGGCTATCCTGATATTCATCACGTATCCAGAAATCCTCCTACCTAAGCTTCCTGTGTGTTTGCATGACAGGTATGTATCACTCTACCCGACCTAGGCTCATATTCTTTATTGGCTTTCTTCTCTCCCCTAGTGTTTTGTATGATTTCTCTGTGTCATCTGCCTTGTTATGTTCCTTTAAAATATGTGACTCTTATCACCTGCACATGGCATGACTTCCAAAAATTCACCATGTCCACTTTAGCTCTACCTGTTTAATACAAATATCCTGATTTTTAAATAAAAAAAAATCACTTCCAGTTTCTTACTGCCTCTCATCAAAACCACTATTCTTTCTGGGTGTTAATCACCAGGCCTACAATCAACTAGATATAAATAACAAGGTACACTATTCATGGAATCTCAATTTCTTCTATTTGTATTCTTCCTTAGGTCTATCTTATTTCCTTAATTTTTCTTTTCCCTAGTTGAAATTATCACCGATTTTTGTTTGTTTGTTTTTTAAAACAATGTCCTCTAACCTGGACACACAGATTGCAACCTTTCCGTCCTCATTTTTACAACTTCTTCCCATTTACCCCTAGGATATCTTTAAATAGAATGATCTTGTTATGTTATATCCATTTATCTTTTTTTTCAAAATTTTAGACATTGTTTAAATTCCCTTAACAGGGCATTCATAATCTTAAATTTGGTGCATTGCACTTACAGACTATCCTGCTGTGCTTCCTTTGAAGAGTTTGCTTCATAAAAACATCTCCCATCATCTTAGGCCCAATTCATCAGTAAAATAATGAAATCTCTTTACAATTCCATAGATTTATGAGTCTTAAATTATCTTTCCTATCTTCATAGTCTAAATTCTCACATGTATGCACATTATTATTTTACTGTAAAGTTTGCTTAGCATTGCAAACTATCAATACTTAATAGTCAACAAATATGAGTTAAGTAGAAATACAAGGGCTCTCTGTTAGAATATATATATATATAATATTTAATCCATGTAGATTAGATAAGTATAGGTATACAATACTAGAATTATATATATATATATATATATAATATATATAATCCATGTAGATTAGATAAGTATAGATATACAATACTAGAATTGAGGTTAAGTAACGTGGACTGTGCTAGTGAAAAAGGAGTTAAAGTGAGATGGCAATTGAGCTGGGCCTTGTCTAATCTGCGGAGTTTACTAAGTAGAAAAAAAGAGAGTAATCTATGGGAAGATGAGAAAAATGGAATATGGTATTTCAGTGAAGAGAAATAGATCTGCCAGAATCCATTGTTTTGTAGAATAATACTGGATAAGGCTTGGGAAGAAGATGACACCAGTTGTTGTTTTGGAGGCTGTACATGATTATAACTTGTTAAAGTTTGATGCAGCAGGTACCAAGCTTCCCTTAAAGACTATACAAGCTAAGAAAAGGGGCAACAGGGACAGTCATTTATCCTACGATGGTTTCAACAACAAAACAGTAACAAAACAATAACAAACAGAATTGATCCTTCCAGACACTCTGCAGGATTTATATTGAGCTATAAATTCCCCCAAAGAGTTCTAATCTCTATACTCACTGTCATAGCATTATGGCATCAACTTACAAGTACTGTAAAGGCATTTTACAGGATTACAGTTTATGCTGTGGATATGTGTGTTTTCTCTGTCCAAGAATCTATAGTTGGGATGGACAAATTAAATTTCTTTAATTTCAATATCACAATTTTAAAAACTAGTTTCTTGGTATTTAAATTAGGATGACAGGATAGACCCACTAATCACTTAATTCAATGAATAAGATACAATGATTACGTGTGGATAGTAAAAAGACAATGTGGAAGACGGGGAAGTTCTTAGATTTTTAAAAATCTCTGAAACCTGAACTTTCTGGAACATGTATTCTAAATAAAAGAAGCGTGATTTTTAAGGGGTTAAATCTTTGAAACCATTAGGCTCATTCTTTCATACATTAGAGATTAAATATGGAAAGCCCTGTACTTTTTATATGTAAATTCTTTTAATCTAGTTAAATTTCTACTGAATACATGAAATAAATAAATGAGTAGCAATTTCTGTAATTTCATAATCCATTTTACAACAGTTCTATTTTCAAATCCTTATTTTGGTTAAAAGAAAACCCACAAGAACATTTTATTCTTTATCAGTAATGTGAGTTTCTTTGCACAAAATTTATTCTCAATATTTTAACAGATAATAATTAAAAATTTACTAATGTCATTTCATCTTAAAAGTTTTCTTATACATTCTTTGATTACTGAATAATCAAATTCTGATATCAATATTAAGATTTATGAACTAAATATAGACTGAATATTGATTAATATGAACAATATATTGACTAAATATGAAAATTACAGAATTTTTTTTCAGATTTAAATTTTAATATGGATAAAATCACATCTTGTTTAAAATAATATACATTTAAATTATGTGACAAAATCTAGTTATTTACAAATGCATTTTAGGTAACTATATTACTAAATTGTGTCAGTGCTAAAAATCTCATTCTGTAATTTGTTAATCATATGCATACAAATAATTTATTTACCTAATGAAAATTACAATTGTAAAAACATTAACTTTAATAAGATAAGGAAAAATGAATTGCAAATTAATCTCAATAAAAATGCATGCACATTCTTTTGCATAACTGATCATTTGGATGTGCATGTATATTTTTTGTGTGCATATAAGCCATGAAGATTTATACACTGAGATGATTTGTTTTCTACCACTTTCATTTATTATTATACTAAAGTTAGATGACATGAAGGCATTCAAGGGACAGAA
The DNA here is from genome assembly GCA_035773235.1 of Eospalax fontanierii. Classification (NCBI taxonomy): domain Eukaryota; kingdom Metazoa; phylum Chordata; class Mammalia; order Rodentia; family Spalacidae; genus Eospalax; species Eospalax fontanierii. Next base: position 73,591,507 of record CM069528.1, on the reverse strand, counting down.
ATATAAATAATATATACATTTATTTAAGTGTCATTTTAAAATACACAAGAATCAGAGCGTACTATTGGAAGATTACTTTTCACATGTGTAGAGATAATCACCAATAACTTCTCACAAAAAATTAAAATGTGAAAGACAAAAATACAGTGTGACTCTAATAGGCACATTAATTCACATTATTGCCACATACATATTCTAGTGTGTGTATCAATTTATCTGATGAAAAATATATTAACAACAACAAAACCCAATAACTAAATAAATAATCCTTTCATCAGCTCCTGATTTCTGCCTTACTAATGCTTTGGTGAATCATCAAAGGAAGTAAATTATTCATCACAAATTTCAAAGAGGAGCTTCCATTGAAAAAGCTCGGCTACTGGTCCTTCTTGGAGCCAACATCAAGAGGATTTGTGGCATCTCAAATATTGCGATAAAATAGGTGAGAGGCAATCACTCAGGAGAGGTGTCTAAGAACGAACTGAGCCAAGGGACCTGAATCTCTGTTGACTGAGGTGTGCAAAGATAACTGCTAATATCTTGAATTATACTAGGAGAGAATACGATTCTCCAAGAAATTGCATACAAATATAAGCTAAGCCTTTAAAAACAGAGTGTTTACTCTGTTTCAGATATCTGGAAGTACCTGTTTCAGAAGTTTTGAGAAATTTTTGGTAGTAGCATTAAACGTGGGCACTATGCTATATATTTAAAACCTTAATCACATCAGCCAAACTGTGACTGAAATATTTTGATCTTCTAATATTTAGTTCTTACTGAAGAATCAGAGCATAACTTTTAAAATAATATGTAGAAATCTATCAAAAATAAACAAGAAGAAACAAATCTTACTTATAATGTTTCATAGTAAAGTGAAATGTATCTTGTAACTGAATATATATGCAATGAGTTAAATCTTACAAAACAGGTTTAAAAGAAAGATGCTCTAGGAAACGGAAATTGTTTTGACATTGTCCTTGGTTAACTGACTACAACATGTGAGATAAAACTATTCATACTGCTCACAAGTAGAATTCTAAAACTTCACATTACTCTTTTCCACACACCACAGGAGAAGGGAAGTTCTCCTGGAAGGAGAAGTTAGGGATAATCTGCCATTGTCACCTGTAGTTCTTAACATGGCAGCATCGTCATATGCTATGGCTGGATATAAAAACTTGAGAAGATAATAATATCCCTATATTTTTGGCCATGATTACTTCCAATTTCCAGGAGGATATCATGTAGGTCAATGAAACACAGCTCCATCTGTTCCCATAAGTTATCTTTCACTTGAGAATTAGAAAAGTAAATGGCTAGCACTGATGTGTGTGTGTGTGAAAAGTCACTCTTTAACATAAAGAATATAGTCTTTCCTCTCACTGACCAACAATATTATCTTAGCTGCCATTTAGAGTACAATACCAACAATTCTTTAAGAGCCTATGTAAATAAATATTTCAGTTTGTTTCTGATTAATTTCGTCCTTCATTAGAGCCAGAGTGTATTGATGCTACTATGAAGTCAACATCTATTGCACATTTACTTTCTGAGTCATTGGGTTCAGAGCTTTTCAGGATTATCATATTTAGTCCCCACTGTCACATGAAGTAAATACTTTGATTGTTCTAATCTTAGAAACTGAGAGCACAAAGTTAAGAAAGTTTAAGTAATCTGCCCAATATTCAAACTAGTGACCCTAGAAACTATGGGATGGATTATTTCAAATTGAACAAAAAAATTTTCAAAAACCATATAATAATCTCTATCAACATGAAACATTAGGAGGCTATGAAAATGGAGTAAAGATCAGTAGGGGAAGGATCAAATTTCAGTCCACATAACAATACAAATGGGAAATAATGTGGCTGGGCCACTGCCAGCCAAGTCTCACTTTTAGTTTATAAGCCCAACATTTTTTGTTCATTGAAAGATCAATCTGACCTAGTGCTGAATGTTTTAAAAACAAAATTCAAAAGTTGAAAATGCTGAGCATTCATTATAATTGCAGGAACAGTAAGAGTTAACAGGTAGAGGGCTTTGTAAAACAGTTCCCACTGAGGTATAAAAACCTGCAGACTAGACTAACAATATCTATAGGTAAGCGTTAATAAGGTCATTTGTGCAGGTGATGTTTCTACAAGGTATCACTATGGACTAGTAAACTTGGGTTGTATTCTTATGCTAGAGAAGTGAAAGATGGAAATTTAGTATCTTGATGGTAAATAATTTGAATAGCTGTTAAGTATAAAAGGAATATATATTAAAAAGAAAAGTGCCTATTCTAATATTAAAGTTTGAAAGAAAATCAAAACACGTTAAGATGATCTTTCTTTCAAATTAGCACTAAAATAGATATAATTTGAAGAAAACTGAATGTGAAAAACAAGCAGGAAAAAGTAATCTCAGATTAAGACGCTCTCTGTCTCTCTATTGTTGTCATTTAAAGTCAGAAAATTATGGTTTTACTGAAGAGATTAAAGTAACAAAAGATATTATACTGTAACTTTAAAAACATTAAATTTGCAACTTATGGATTCTAAATGCTTAAGAACAAGCAGACACAATTTAAAATTATAAATTTTAGGTAGTCTTTATCTAAGCTGGTACAATTATTGCCAAGTTTTTCAGTGAACTGATGAAAACACATAAATAAAATTTATTTCTGGATACTAAAAATATAATTACTGTTCTACAATGTGATATTAGATAGATGCAATATTCAGAGGATAATTAATGTCTGATGAGTACTAATGGACCAAAACACCAATATAATATACATTTGTATTGTTCAATTTGAAGTAATTTTATAAAATTAATAAATGAATGCATGCAGTTTGATAGAAAAATTTCAACATCTAATATCAAATACGTAATAATGTTTATCAACTTAAGGTAATTTTGGTCTTAATCTATATTGGATATTTGTGACTTTGCCCATTGAAATATATGTGTTTTCTCTCGTCTTGTTAATCAACATAATGAATCATTTCAAATAAAGAAACTGTAAAACAGTGAAAGAATTGAAATTTGTCAATTTTAAACCCCATTTGTCAATTTCTCTCCCATTCCTGAGAAATCTGGCAAATTTCACAATTTTTGTTTGTGAAAGTTGAATCATCAGCATTATATGTGTGATACTAAAGTAATCATTTGGTAGTATTGCATAATGTCCCAAAAGTTGAAAACCATTTAAAATGATTCACAATTTAGTATAAATATCAGTCCCATAAATGGCAATGGAATGTGGCTGCTTTAAGTATCCCACTCTGTCCTTTCTATAAGTTTTCTCCTGTAGGCCCACCAAGGATTCTACAATGCTCCAGACTTAGTACCAGTCAAAGATAGGGATACTTTATTAAAAACTTTAGAAATATCTAAAGAGAGGCATATCCATCAAATAGGAATAATAAGAAGCATTTGTTTTAATTTGTTACTTGGTTTTAAATTACATCATCTTGTCAATTTTACAGTGGAGAAATTTATATCTAAAGTAACCAGCTAAGGAAAATAAGCACCCATCTAATATTTAAGGAATGTTGCCCTTGAGTTATAAAGCCCAGAAGTGCCATGTTATAGAGTCACTCAGTGATTACTGTGAAGTATAATGCTCGGTGCCTTGCAGGCATGGTGAGCCCATGACACATGCTCTACTAGGTTCGTTCTGTCCCCTACCATGAAGCTATAGACAACTCATCTGACACTGCTTCTCTCTAATAGCCACATAGAGCCACATCAAACTTCTTTTCAGTCAAGCACTCAAGGTAGCCATGAACAACTTGACATGCCTTAAAGACGCTATACTGCTTACAGCAAACTTGGTCTTGAGGTTCGGTCTTTCTCTTGAGTAATTCTATGACATCATGTGTCATTTTCTTTTTAAAATATTTTGTTTTACTTTTAATTATATGTATATTTTGGGGGGCTTTGAGTGAGGGCTGTGCATGTGAGTGCAAGTATTGATGGAGTCCAGAAGACCATGGGTTTCCAGGAAGAAGAATTATTGAAAGTCATGAGCTACCTGACTTGGGTGGTGGAAAATGAATTTGGGTCCTCTAGAGGAGGAGCAAGTGCGATTAATCAATGAGCCATTTAGCCACAACCTGTGTCATTTCATTCTGAAAAGATGTCATTGAAAACATAAAGATTTGATGCTATAGATTTCTCTTCAGTAGAATAGAGAACATTTAAAAAATGGTAGAAGTAATTTTCATCAGGAACAAACATTAATAGGAAAGCCAGTTCTCTCTCAGTGTAACGAAAACAAGTTTCTAGAATTTTTGTTTAGGAAAACTACTACCAAGGGCTTGAAAGATGGCTCAGCGGTTGTGAATACTGTATGCTCTTTCAGGGGACCCAGTTTCAGTTCCCAGAACCTACATGGCAGCTAACAGTCTGTAACTCCAATTCTAGAGGATTTTCTGATCTCTGCAGGCATTTCATGGTACAGGTGCACTTACACATATGCAAGCAATAAACTCATACCTATTAAATAAAAATTATAAATAAAATATAACAAAGACAATAGTTACCAATATAGAATCCTGTCCCACTTAGAATGTAGTATTTTTTCCTACCAATGTTATCATATCTACTTACTGGGGTGTGTGTGTGTGTGTGTGTGTGTGTGTGTGTGTGTGTGTGTCTGGGTGTGCAGGCCATGGAGTGGAAGTAGGGTGGAGGTCAGAGGACATCTTGTGGGAGTGAGTTCTCTCCTTCTACCATGTATGTTCCAAGGAGCAAACTTAGGTCAGGCTTGGTGGCAGGCGCCTTCTGAACCATCTCACTGACCCATAATGTGGTGTTTTTAAAAATGTATTTTAGACTAATGTCTGTCAAGTTGAAAGTACAATTATGATATGAAAACTTAGAAATTCAAAGTATTTCATATCTTCACATAAATTTGGCCAGACTAGTTAATTAAAAGTTACCATGATTTTAAAATTTGTTTTCTTTAGGAGATAGATATTATAAAAAAGGAAGTTCAAGAGGGACAAATACTTTATGGTTAAAATGTATAGGAACTCAGACTAGATCATTTTAGATCACCACAAAGCTGTCTGTACAAAAATCATTACCAATCCTGTGCATTTATTATTTCTATAGTACACTACTGCTAGTGCCACTTCCGGATTAGTCTTAGTACAGTAGTGAACATTTAAAAAGCATCTTTATGCAAACAGTAATTCCTGGAAACTATTTTCTTAAAAATGTTTTAAAATATGCTATGAAACTAGGCATTTCTTCTTCATTGGAAAGGAAGAATGTTGATTATTTTTTTTAAGAGTCTTAATTCTTCTATTGAATTCTAACAATTATAATTTAGAGGTAGTGAAAAGATACCAGAGATTGTCTGTGAAATACCCAATCCTAGGTGACACATCTACCATAGAACCTCTATACCTAAAACTCATGGAACACAGTAGAAGGAGGAGAAGTCAGAATACTAATGCATCTCTCCATTCTCATCAATGAAGCTCCTTCATGTAATAGAGGTCCATGAACACAAAAAAAGACACAGATGGCCAAAGTGTAGAGAATAAGAGTCCGTGGAGTATAAGTCCTTGGACAGGACTCCTATATTAAACTCCACCCACTCAGGGCTCCTATATTAAACTCCACCCACTCAGGGCTCCTATATTAAACTCCACCCACTCAGGGTTCCTATATTAAACTCCACCCACTCAGGGCTCCTATATTAAACTCCACCCACTCAGGGCTCCTATATTAAACTCCACCCACTCAGGGCTCCTATATTAAACTCCACCCACTCAGGGCTCAGGGACCATTTTGGAAGAGGGGGTGGAAAGACTGTTAAAGCAAGGAGAGGAAGTGAATGACCATAAAGTCTTACAGGCTCCTGGGACCTTGCTCATGTGAATCTAGAGCAATGGTGTCAACATTCACAAGACTCAGGCAAATTCAGGCAGGCAAAAAACCCAGCACAGAACTGTAAAAATGGGCATCAGGATCCAATCTTAGACAAGGAACTATTAGCAGCTGATTATTTCTGGATGAGGAACCGTTCATCTTCATAAAGGAAGGCACTTTAGACAGGATGACTAGATCTCAGGGGACTAACTTGCACTGAGGGACTTCAGGGCTCTGAGGGAGGTTTGGGGACACTAACTTAACTTAGGCCTCAAAATCAATGACAGAATGCATGAAACCCAGTGGAAGACTATGGGAGGATGCCATTGGAGAAGGCAATATAAAGATAATTAAGATGTGATGTATGAAATATACATAAATTCAATAAAATTTTAAAAAGTAAATGTTGAGTGACTACATTGAGGAGTACTCCACCTTACGGAGGCTAAATAAGCCCACCAATTCATAAGGAAACAAATAAAATTCTATGCATCAAAATATATCATGTTACTTATTTAAAGAATTCTGAAGGATGTAGGGAAGCTCTATACTAAAGAGAAAAAAAGTTGAAATAAACTGGCTAGTATGTAAATTGTATGATGAAAGCAGTTTTCGTTGTCTTTTATGTTCAAAAAGAGAAAGAGAAAAGTTTTTCTCTACCCCCATCTCAGTTACATGCAAACTTGCAGAACAGGAAGTAGTGACCTCTTTCTAAAATAGCAAACAATACATAGCCTCCATTCATTGATTTTCTGCATATCAGCACTCTCTTATCAAGTTATTCTTAAATTTTTTAAGAAAAGTGTGTTGGTGCAACAGACTTTATATCATTAAAGTGAACTTCAATGCCAGCAATTCAAAGAAACTGAACTGTATATCTGATGAAACATAATTGAAGTGCGAACACAAGATGTAAGAGAAAGCCAACCAATTGCACCTGTGTCTTAGCATTATTCATCCCTCTCACCTGCATCAATGGAAGGGACTGGTTATAGGACATCACAAATAATCTTGAATGGGCCCATGGCCTTGTGATTAGCAGTTGGAATTCTAATTGCCCATTGTAACTTACTGCAAATGTGCTGTGAGGATGCCCATCACCAGGAGAGTGACCACAGACACATAATTTTGTTTCTGGAAGCAATTCCTAGATTAAACAAAGAGAATCAGGAGTTGGCTTTTTTTCCCCCTTGGACTTACACCTTATGCTAATAAAGTGCATTATCAGTTAAAATTTTATTGACTTGGTATTCAACATAGATAATGTTGTCCCACCTTCTTTTCATAGTTGGTACTCATAAAGTTTTTTAAAAAGTAATAATCTGATGTGAAATTGAATATTGGAATTATAATAAATTAACCAATAGCCAAAAATAAAAAAATACAGATGGGCTGTTATGATCTTGCCTTAGGAACTTTCCACTTTCTAAGCTAGAATTATGGCCAACATTCATAAGTATTCCTCTAGATTTAAATGCCACAGTGATTTTAAAATATAAGATGCTATTTGTCTTTAATTACCTCAATTTAATTTGGAAAAGCTAAAAAATGACTTATAGTCAATTGTAATTAGAACCAATGAACATAAATTTTGCCTTGCCATGAAATATAAGAACAATAGCAGTCATATCTTTAGCTAAGCCATCTTGATTATGCATCACTATATCACGGACATTGCCACTTAAGTACATCTAAGACAGTGGAGCTTACATCATAATATCTGTTAAAACCTGTTGAATTTTCACATTTGCATTGAGAACTACTCTATGTACTCAAAAGTACAGTTTGCATTTTTATCTGTGAAAGCAAAGTGATTATTTATTGATAAATGACATGGAATGTCATTTTTTGCCTAAGTAGCATCAGACATTTCAAAGATTTTGTCTGAAGGGCAAAAGGATTACATTGCATTTGAATAGACCATGTGACAACACATCCTTAGACTTCATGTGTGATATGAAAGGATGATCCCCATTCATAAGATACACAAGGGAAATTATAACTCTACCAGGAAAGAAGAAAAGCAAGAAGGGACGTGGTGAGGGTGTCAGGGAGTATTTGTAGTGGTTTGATGCATGTAAATATTACATCTTATAAATAATTCTTTTCAAATACATCTCTGAAGTTCAGGGGCTCTGTTTAAGAAGCGGATTGTATATGCTTTATCTGACTATATGTCATTTTCTTCAAGATAAGAGTAACATTAATTCAGACAGAAAAAAATGGCTTCCAAAATATTCCTTTCTTTCTCTTTCTTGTGAAGGAGCATGTCACCTGATGCTGGCAGATGAGGACTGGTGGTGGTGGAGGGGGATGTTCAAGTTATATTTTACTGTCAGAATCCAACAAACACACTTTCATCTAAATTATTTTGTCAACAGCCTTGTAGTACCCTTGCTAACCTTATTTGGCACTAGTGCGTAATTAGATACACAGGGGTGTGACTCCAATTGAAGGTGTTGGCATTGTAGCACTCCGTGAAAATATTAACTATGAGGTTAACTCCAATTTTCTCTTCTTTAATTAAATGCACATGGTACTAATGAGGTAACCTACTGTTCCTTGATAGCACTAATTAGCTAAGAGGAGAGTACACTCTCACACTGCAATTTAAACCTAAAAATAAGGTTGAAATATGCTAATTGCAGGCAATTTAAAACAGTACAAGTTGAAGAACTAGTCATAATAAGAGAAAGTGACTGCTTTACAGCTAGGCAGCTGTAACTTTGGTTAAAATCAAAACAAGCCACACAGTTTTTGGACTACTATTTAACAAGGTCATAAGCATCCTTAAAAAATGAGTAGCTACTCTATGTGATAACAATAAACCAGATCAACATCACTTGCGACAAAATCCTCAGATAGGCATTCTTCATTGGAAAACCAGAAATAAGTCTCACAGGAACTCTAAAGCCACTGTATTTAATACTGAAAATTCGGTTCCAATAATAAGCAATATCACTTTTTCTTCAAGAGCATGAATGGAAATATAATTTGTGTCTTAGAAATGAAGAAACAAGTGAAGAAGATCCTACTCAGGTCAAGAGAAAAGGCAGAGAAAGAATTCTCAGCCCTTGAGGACCATGTAAGGAGATTTCAAGATGATGACAATATATAAAATGTGCAGGAGCATGAAAGCTCATGGCTGTCATTTCAGGGATCCAGGTGCTTAAATATCAGTATTTTTCATTGAAAATTTTCTTCTTCTGCCATTTTGGAAGCCTGGGATGGTGGTAGCCTTTGTCTTCACTAAGAGAAACCGTTCCCTATTTTTAGCTCAAATGACCCAGAAACACAATTTCATTACATGCAACCATAACAGAAATGTAGTTTCTTTAATAACTCCCTCAAACATACTGAAAATGTGATTGGAACTACTAAACTTGGAGATTCTTGTAAGATTCTGAAGAAACCTGCTGAATCATTCCCCCGCATCCCCAACATCATGTTCTGCTTTGATTAGTGGAAAGCTGACCTGAAACTTGCTATGTAGATCAGGTTGACCTTGACCTCACAAAGGTTCCTCTACCTCTGCCTCCTGAGTGCTGGGAGTAAAGCCATGGGCCACCATGCCCAGCTAGCAAAGGATATTTTAAATTAGAATTTGAATCTCTAAAATCCACAGCAGGTCTCAGTTTATAACTACCAACTTTGATTAATCAGAACACTCATATAAAGGTACTTCTCTTCCCACAGAGAGACAAAAAGCACAATAAACTATTATTAATCTATTTTTATGGATAAGAGAGAGTTATTTGAACTTTGGGTTTCCAGCCTTTTAATCTGCCTTTGTCACTTTGCATGCAAATTTGTAAACTACAGTCACTAAATAATCAAAAGTATTGAGTAAACAATAAAATTATATTATAAAAAAGCAAAAATCTGTGATTGGTTAATTGAATTTTAAGCTGACTGAAGAAAAAAAAACTTATGAAAAGCAACACACTTGAAAGGCAACAGCTTTTAAGCAACTAACTCTCAATGAATAATTCCTAGAGCTAAAAGTACGTGAAAACAAATTTTGCACAACCGTTAGCCAGTCACTGTGTCTTGCCAACGGTTTTGAAGAGAGAAAGTGCTTTTAAAAACCCACCCACTTTCTTCTCAGAACTAGCCTAACACTATACGCCCACAGAGGAAGACAGAATGTTGGCAATAGAACTATTAATAAGCTTCTGACCAGCCAGGCTTTAGCAAACCCATGAAACTGCAGGTTTGTAAAGAAGCAGGGAGACGAATGAAAACAGACAGCCACTTAGAAAGCAGTCTCCTGGAGGCAACCTGACACAGTCCAGCAAATCATAGGGAAACCCAATGCGAATGGATGTTTTAAGTGTTTGCATCTGTTTCAAATAAGCACCCACAGTGAGAAGGCCAGGACAATGTACTGGAAAGGACATCCAACATTAACTTCAGAAGAAATCTAGTCTTCAGCTAAATATACATCATCGCTCAAAAATAAGAATATTGGCTCTGGAGACAGTCTGCCGGGATTCAGATACTGACTCAACACTTACCAGTGCCATGACCTTGACTAAGACACTTAACTTTCCCTGGCCTTTCTCTTTAGAAGTGGGTAATGAGCAACAGCACCACAAGGTAACTAAATATGTAGAATGGTAAAGCTCATGGAACAGTGGTAACATCCAAACACTTAATATTTATTAGCTCTGTTTATGTATAATAATTACTATGGCCCTACTCTACATAAAACACCATTATGCATTATAAAAAGAATAATACTGATATTTTATCTGTATTCAAAATTAAATATTCCTTTCGTCAATAGACTGCATAATGCAAATCAAAATAATTTCCACTTGGATAAAAATATTTTCTCTTTAAAAACTTGGTGCAGCAAAGCAAGAAACTGAATGTGTGTCCAGTTGCAAAATGAAATTACTCGTAAGAAAAGGAATACATTTCTTATAGTTCACAGTGGTGTGTATTCTGTAGAAAGTAGGTATGATTATACTGATCTTTTCTCCCAAATGAAAATATTGTAAATAATAATGAGGTTTTTGAAGCTGACAGAAGGGCACACAAATTCTTTAACATGTGTAAGACTTTGGTGTCACATTATGTTCGAAGTGAATCTGGAAGGCTTACTGTTCTCTGTTTTGTCTTGTTTTGTTTTTTTTGGTTTGTTTCTTCTTTTGTCTGTTTGTTTTTTGAGACAGGGTCTCCTTGTAGCCCCAGTTGGCCTGTAACTCATTATAGAGATCAAGTTGGTCTGGATCTCACAGAGTATGCCTGCCTCTGACTACTGAGGGATGGGATTAAAGGTGTGTATCATAATGCCTGGTTCTGTTGTCTATTTTAAGATACCAAAGAAATCAATCTTCATAGGAGTGTTTGGCATGGTTTTAAACATTCAAACTTTAAAGTACTAACAAAAATACATATATGATTGGGTTGTATCCACTTTAACTATTTGGCTTGTTGGTATAGTTTTAGGCTATCATCATTATCTGATGGAAACTGTCCAGGGGCACAGCAGCCACTGAGTTATACCAGGTTGACACCTGTGAGCTTTGTAAAGTCACACTATTCTCATCTTTCCCTAGCTTATCTCTAGAAAACAGATGGGAAATACGCCTGTGTCTAACAGAGGAGGTGAACAAAAGAACTGATGTCTGGAAAACATCAGTTTTGAGTAATTCACAAGGTAAGTATGTCAGAGGAGTTGGCACATGTTCGGGATCAGTCAGGAAAAAGCAGAGACCACGTAATCCAAAGAGCCAAATCAAGATGGGCACATACCTGAAGAATTTTCACTCTTCTCTGCGAAGGAGCAACTAGTCTTGCCTTATTTCCTTCTGTGGCACAGACAGACTCCAAAACCCTTACAGTATTGAAGAGAACATGGCACAGCTATTAAAGAGGCATTTTTCAGAGAAGTCAAGCCTAAGTGGTTGAAATTATTGCAGAGGCATTCTTTTTCTGTTGCTTGTTTGAAGGCTGCCATGTATCATACTGTACAGATTCTCAAGTGTTGGCATTCTCTGGGTAAGCTTCTCGTGATTGCAAATCCAAAGCTATACCCCTAGGGTTCATATTTGCAAGGAACTAAAAGAAACACGTCCCAATCTCCAGAAGAGATTTACAGGACCTGCTTTGCCTTATAAAGTAGGAAAGAGTATAGTTAAGTGTCATTTGCAAGAACTCTGAATTTTCTTTTATTTTATCAACCACTTTAATATCTGGGTAAAATTTAGGGTAGCCTTCTCAGAAAAAAAAATAAGTTGCAAAAATTAAAAAAAGTTGTATAAAATAAAATTAAAAAGAGTAGAAAGGAAATGAGTTATATCAAGTTCAGTTTTCAAAATATGTAAAAGGCTTAATTTATGTAATATATGCTTCCTTAGCATTATGTATGATGGTATAGTGGCAGGTTTAAGAAACACTACATTGTTAGAGCATTAATGAGCATAAATAGCATTGCTGATATTTTTGTCAACTGCAACAAATGAAGAATGGCTGTGATTTCTATTGGTGACAGCCTCACAGATATTGCTAACACTACCGTGGCTTGTGGCCTCTACTCATAACACAAGACAGTGCTAAATTTAGACTAGATACCAACATTAAAATATCTTCTATTTAAGTTCACAAACATCATGAATTCTGCTGATAACAGATTCAACTAACTTGGATTAGAGATAATATTAATAAGTAAAAGGAACAGTTTGACCATATTGGATGAAGACGTTTTTAAATTACATTATTAATTAATTATTTATTTATTTAGCCTGTGTGTGTGTGTGTGTGTGTAGTGCACATGTGCAGTGGCACATGTGTGGATATCAGAGGACAACTTGAGGAAGTCAGTTTTTCCCTTCCACTATTTGAGTCTTAGAAACTGAACAAAGGTTGTCAGGCTCAGCAACAATTGCCTTTATCTGTTGAACTATCTTGCCAGACCAAAGTATTTTTTATGCTAACTCTCAAAGGCACTAGAAATTTATAATTTGAAAATGAAAAATTAAAAAGGAAAATCTATAGGACTTAAGATTGTGCCTGAGAGATATATAGAATAGACTAGAATGTTTGGGACTATGAAGTGTTCAGACCACGAGATGAAGACAATTTCTATCCTGCCCAGATGTAAAGAGAACTCTCATGCTTTTTTTTTCATGGAACTCTGTGGAAAGCATTAGGGTGTGAGTTTAAACTAAGACTGGTTGGCAGCCTAGACTGATTCACTAGACAATTACTTATAGAAAGAAGTCAAAGCTGTAGCTAGAAAGGTACTCATTTTGAGAAGAAGCTAATCGCAGAGGCTCAGAAGAGGACCTAAAGACTAAGAGAAAAGTAGACAATAAAAAACACTAAGCAGTGGACTGCAACATCTCTTGTAAGGTAAGAGGATATAAGACCAATTTTAAGGAAGAAAATCATTTCACTCAGAAATATTAGACAAGGGGTAAACACAGGACATCCTGGAAGATGTTTCTTAAAGAACTTTTCTCAAGGTAAGGCATATACAGTCTTGAGAAGCTCCACTTATATAAAGTGAGTGTAGTACTGAAGAGAGTGAAACATTCTGCCAGGGAGGTCATCTGAAGAGGCCTGATTTTGGGTCATTATTTGGGTCATGCTTGAGCTCTGTCTCTAAGTTAATGCAGTTTACCTCTCTGAACTTCTGATTTAATTGAGGTGTGATAGCTTATGTCTGTGATCCCAGCACTGGAAAGGCTGAAGTGGGAGGAGAACCATGATTACAAGGCCATCCTGGACTACATAGTGAGTTTCAAGTCAGCCTGGATTATGGAGTAGGACCGAGTTTCAATAAACAATAAAATTAAAAAGTATAGTTAAGCTAAAATATTTCAGATAATGTACAGCCATAGTTTAGCACCACTGTCATAAAAGTTGAACAGAAAATGTTATACATGGAAGAAAAGAAAACAGGATGAAAATCAAACAGGAGTAGAAACAGCAGTCTTGAATGTCCATAGACTCTAGAAGAATTAGTGAACGTGAGTGGCTTCGGTTGTCAATGATAAAGTTGACTATATAATACTGAAAGCATGGAAGTTGAAATGTAAACAATCTTTCCAAAATTTAAATGCTGGAGGAAAGCAAGAAAGGGAAGAGGCCTGATGTAAGACTAATGAAGACATGCGACTTTGTTTTTAAAGATGGAAAGACACCCCCCCCGCCATTAAAAGAGGAAAATTCAAGATATATAAGCAAATAGGCAGCTGACAGGATAAAGTCATGAAGACATAGGCAGATGCAGGTAGAGATCTTATTTTGATACAAAGAAGCATAAGGAAGCCTCTATAAGATGATCTGAGAAGAAATGACAGTGGTAGGGTGACTTCCTCCCTCCTGACCTCTAAATTCTCTCACTGGGAATAAAGGGCATATAACAAAAGTTGGAAACAGGTGTAGGGAGAAGTAAAGAACAGTGTTCAGAGACCAGTACAGTAAAAGCTTACTAGTGATGGAGGCTAACGTGAAACTGAGACTAAATGCTGTCTAGTACTATGGCTTTTTATAGCAGTGTTCAGTAGCTTCCTAGGAAACAGGAATAAAGAAAGCAAGACTTTGGAAAATGAAGGGTAAATGCTGTAACAGGATCAGAGAGGATGACCCAGAATAGTGTATGTGTCATCATGTCATCATCAGACACGGGGGAGGGGGTTGGGCCGTAGAGGTGGAAGTGACCAGTACATGGGAAAAACAAAAAAGACTAATGTTTATGCTCAGAATGGAGGTCCCTGGTGTCCATCAGCTCAAAATGGTTTTAACGCATAGGCATGGGCCTGGGGACATGGCTCAGTGGTGAAATGATTACAGAAATGGGGACCTGAGTTTGGATTGCCAGAATCATTGTGACAAACCAAACTTGAGTGTGAGCATTTATAACCCTAGTGCAAGGGTCAAAGACAGGCAGATCCCCAGAGTTCCTGGTCCAGCCAGCATATAGCCTAGCCTTGTTGAAATGGTGAGCTGTAGGTTCAGTGGAGGAATTTTTTTTTTTCTTTTGAAACAGGATCTACCTGTGGTCATCGAAGACCCAGAACTCACCAGGTAGACCAGGCTGGCTTAGATATCACAGAGCTCTGCCTTGCCTCTGCCTCCTGAGTGCTGGGAATCAATTTCTCCACAACAGTTTCTGAGTTGACCCTATTAGTTTTCTTTTTGTCTTGTTTTGATATCTCCACAGTGAATGCATGTGTCCATGTGTTTGTATGTAGTGGAACTCTCACTACATACCTGTGGAGGCACTCAGGAACTTATTTAGCAAATATTGCTCTATTGTTCCCTCCTAGAGAAGATTATTTAGCAATTCTTTGTGCTTTGGGAGCCAGCCAACCTTTCTCAGTTGAATGCTGGCTACTTTTAAAAGTCTTATGTCACTTTCTGTGACTTGAAACCAAAATAAAATTAACAAGCCTAATTTAATACCTTTCAGTCCTGGAACACATGGCCAAAATTAGGGTTAAAAAATAATACCTTTAAAAATAAGTGTTGGAATAAAATTCAAATTGCATGGATAAAGATATTAGAATTTTACCCAGTCCCTTATTGTTTGCAAACTTAAGTGATGTAATCATAAACTGCTATTGTGCTGTTTTATAATTTTTCCCCAACACTAAAGTGTTAACCTAAATAACCAGATTTTACCTTCTGCAAAGCATAACTAGATGTGGAAAAATAACAAAACAAAACACAAAATACCAACACTGACCCAGTGTTGACTAATAATGTTAGTTATTGATGGTTATTAGCATTTTAAAGTCTTTCATAGTTTAAGATTTTCCATTCATTCATATTTCCTTATTAAGTGAATTCTAAACTGCAAAGCAGAGGCTGTCTTTAAACATTCATGTATTTATTTATTTTGTCTGTGTGTCTGTGTATGTGCACACATATGTTAGTTATGGTAGGAGTATGGAGGTCAAAATAAAACTTACAGGAGTTAGTTCTTTCCTTCTACCACATGGGTGCCTGTGATTTGAATTCAGATCACCAGCCTTGATGGCAGGAGCTGTAAGCCACTGAGCTGCCTCACCAACCAAGAATAGCGCTTTAATTTGTTCATTTGTTTGCTTTTGAGACGGAGTCTCACTAGGTAGTTGACTTAGTACTCTCTATTAAGACCAGATTGACCTGGAATTCACAGAGATCCACTTGCTTTGGTTTCCCTTACACCACCATGCCTAGCTGCTTTCATTCTCTCTTTCTTTATTTCGTTTTCTTCCTTTCTTTCTTTCTTCCTTCCTCCCTCCCTCTGTCTCTCCCTCCCTTCCTTCCTTTCTTCATTTATCTTTAAGAAAGACTATGTAAATGTTAAAACAAAACAAAAAAATTCATAAAACAAAGCTTAATGCTAGCCAGAGTTTTAAGGCAGATATCACAAGTCCTTGGGTATTTTGAGATTTTTAAATTATTTCATATTAATCAATTAAATCCATTGACATTCATATGATAAGTCAAATTAATTACAAGAATTTTAATAGTAAGAAATTGCTGTGGAATTAACACCGATTACAAAATGTAACAGTGTCAATGTCAGATCTTTACCCGGTTTTGAGTCAATCCCCTTCTTACTCACTTCAGAAAGCTGCCATCATAACTGGCACTAATTGGCGCCCTTGTTAGAAATCTCAGCAGAGGAGCCAAGAATAGAAAGGATCTGGACACCTCTCACCCAGAGAGTGAGGCTGTCTCTACAGGTGAGGCTGAAACCAAGAAGGGGGAAGGTGACCCAGCTGTTGTCTGGTGGGAGGATGAGACCCACACCTGTTCCCAGAGTCCATAGACAACGTGAATCTCCAGGGATGTCAATCAAGAGTGTTTCATGTGCCTTAAGTCACTGCAAAAACAGAACATGCGACACAGTGCTCCCACAAGTGCAGTTATTATATTCTGGGAGGAATCGAAGGCAGCAGTCAACAGGCACTTACATCAGGAAATAAAGCTGCAGTGAATTCATGGGCTGTTGCATTTGTGCTTATTTCTTCTGTGTGTGATTGTTTTGTTAGAGGATATTTTAAGTTCTGAAACAAAACAAAAGAACGGGGAAGCTGGATTTCTCATGCACATCTGGCCAGTAGAAGACAAGTAATTCAGTGTGTGTAATTATTCATTAGATCAAATGGACACATTTTATGTAGCACATTGGCATCACACTCATATGGATATGCATAAAATGTCATTTCCCAAGAAATGAGATACAAAGCTAAGTAAGAATGTCTGTCTCCAAACATGTATAGGAAAATTAGAAAACCCTACACAGCTATAAAAACCTATAAGAGATGTACACACTGGGTGCTGGAAGAATATACAATAGAGATAAGCATGTAGCAAATTGGGAGATTAAAAAAAAAAACATTTGAGTCCAGTTGATAACAGATGGATGGTACACAAATGAGGTGAGGCAAGTAGAGATATTTAAGAACAAAAATGAAAATACCATAATGGAGGTAAATGTCTCCTGCTGCATTCAGAGAATGCCAGAGTCCAGCAAGTTCAGATAAAAGAGTCCCCCTGAAGATAGGGAGGCAGGGATGACCAGGAAAGAGATAAAAATAGATGCACATTTTCAAAGACTCCATTTAAAGCTAAGTCCTTTCTGATAACCATGTTTATATTCTCATTAAATGTATATGCCGCTTATTAAATGTATAGAGCTTGGATCTTTAAGGATAAATAAAGTCTAAGTACATCTCTGTATTTGGACTTCTGTTAGCATAATCTTTAGGAGGTAACTGCTATCAATGCAGGAATCCAGAAAATATTCTTATAAATTTCTGAAGGAACACGGCATATTTGTTTCCATGAATTCTGCACTGGCTCTACATGTGTTTTATTGCTTAACATTCTTAACCAAATTCCTTACGTGTACTATTAAACGATATTATATTTAAAATAATTTCACAGGGGCTTGGAAGAAAACTCAGTGGGTAAAGCACTTCCCCACGTATGCTTGACAACCTGAGTTTAGAAACTACCCCACTCCCAGATGTCAGATACAAAGTCAGATGTATCAGTGGGCATCTGCAATCCTAGTATTCCTATAGTGAGAATTCAGGTAGAGGCAGAAGACTGCAAGCTGGTGTACTGGCTAGCTTGGAATACACAACATGACAGGAGAAACAAGAGAGACCCTGCCTCAAAAAGGGTTGGAGGGAAAAACTGACTCTTGAGAATGGTCCTCTGACCTCCACATGCATGAAATAGCATGTGTGTGACAACGACACACACACACACACACACACACACACACACACCATACCCACATGTATCTACATTCTCTATAAATACATACACATATACATACATACACACACAGGCACACACAGAATCAGTTCACTATCAAATTTCTTCTTGGAAAAGACTCCACGGTTGAGCCAAGTCATAAAACTTTAATTACTTGAGTTGTAGTGACATTAGAATTTCAAAAATAAGCTTAAATTTTGTATTATTTAGTAAAATGTTAGAAAACCTATTAAGGATTTAGTAATTATTTAATTTCATTTATATGTTTTATTTATGTATATTCATTGTAAATGGTGCTGGATTTCATAAAGACATATAGCAAAGGAAAGCACATATATTTTCAATTAAACTGTGATAAACTACATAAGAAAAAATGTAGAAAACAAATGATCTCTGCTCAGTTTTGAAAGTTGAAAATGAAGGGAAGTTAAACGACCATTTGGAATTTGGGAAACATTAAAAGGGAATAATTTGAACTAGATTCAACTGAATATGTCCCTTCCTTTGCTATTTGGGGCATTCAGAACATAATTTTACCGATGATATATTTTTCTTAATGTGGGTTTCAGACTACATCTAATGGAACAATGCCTGGTTAGAATTCAGAGACAGTACAGATGTTCAACCACATTTGCATGCAATTACTCCTAAAACCAAAGCCAGGGTACAGACTCTATGGAAATGGCTTCTGGGATGGCTGGCATAACATATTACATCAGCCTCTAGTCTCTAAGTAAGACTCAATTCTGAGTATTTAAAATAAAGATATTCAGTGTAAAATAACCCTTGACTCATTGTTCAAGAATGTATGAACATAGGATAGGAGATCGAGGATTGGGGGTAGGCATTTGGTATTATTTTAAAGCAAGCAAGCAAACAACAAAAACCCTTGTGGCTTGATGCAAGAATTTCACTGTAATAATTAGGAGCTCAATATAAGGCTACAACAAAATAGTATCTGTGAAAATAATAATATGTAAAACAAAAGGTTGAGTTTACTAAGTAACTTTGAAATGCATTTGGAGATTTTCCTTTGAAAAGCATTTAAAAGTTATATTTGGGACTATATTTTCATCCAATGTATGGGCTGAAGCTTCATTTCTCTGGTACTATGTTAGAAATAAAACTTTTGAAACTTGAAAAGAAAAGAATGCTATTTTTTTTCCCTATCACTTCAGCTGCTGGGCTACAGATGATATACTAAGCAACAGACTAGACGAAAATATTATTCAAAGTTATTTCTGAAGTGAGTTTGTCACTAACCCAATCAGGAACATCAAAGGCAGCAAATAGCACGATGTGATGTAGAGTCCACTGCTTTGCTTATCCAGGACATTGTGCCAACTCTTGGTGTCCTTGGAGACTGCGGACCAGAGGAGGCTTTTACAGTAATCACCTTCTGGTGGTCTTTTCCATGGAGATTTATTTTCAGATTAGGATTTGATTCAGTGGGAAAAAGCTTGAAGATGCCCTGCTATATCTACTGTATATCTAAACAAAACTCTGTGTCATACTATTAATTTTGCCAAATTTAGAAAATACCAGCATTTCTTTTGCTGCAAGGTTTACTCTGTAGGGAGGAGCAACTGAGATCAAGGTCATCCCTAGGAATGCATGAAGGGACTGGAGGATGTAGCAGATTCTCTTCTGATCCCAGCAGGGAAAGCAGCAGCCCTTGCATCAGTGACTTTTCACCTGCTGCCGGTCTCAGTGGCAGCTCCTTTCCTTGCCAAGAACGGTGACATCCATCTTTAATGAAGAATAGACACTGAGAGCTGCACACATAGCTGTTTATCTTGTTGGCATCCTTATGATTTGGTCTCTATCAACCTCTTCACCTTCTTCACTTTATTGATAGGTAGTGACGAAAGCTTTGGGAAGGAGATAATGATTTAAAGAACAGCAGTTCTTCCAAGAGAATATCTTTTACCATTTGACATGGAAAGTAATAATGCGAAGAGAAACTCATGGAGACCATCATTACCAGTCACTTTTTCTTTCATATTAAAAGATTATGGAATATACCTCTTCTTCATACCAAGTCTCACTGTATCTCAAAGCTGGTGCCAACAGGTGGGCATGCCTAACAATAGAATAAAGGGAGCCCTGTAATTCTATTGACCTCTTCTATGAGAGTGATTGCTGATTGAGATGCCTTCCCCCGGGCAGTCCATGTATCCTGTCCCTCATGAATTACCACTCAAATGAAAGTAGCTAGAACCCACAGAGTAAAGATGCTCAAGAGAAGGTGCTATTCTTATTTTATATATGCCTTGTCATCTTTATTTTGGAATTTTTTTCCAAAAATGAAAATTTTGAATAGCAGTAAAGAAGCTGTTATGATCAGTGATGAAAGGTTAGAGGACACACGATTTGTATTAGACTGACTTGAATTTACAACCCAGCTCAAAATTCAGCTACATGACCTTAGATAATGCAATTTAACCTTTCTAAGCCTTGGCATCTTGTTCTGTGAGATGAAAAAGCACACACACAAAATATAGCCAGGTAAACACAGTAGGCTCTGAATATGTATTAGCAAACAAAGTAAAATCATAAATGCTTCAGGATGACTGTTCCATTAGAGAAAGAAAAAGAATTAAACAATAAAAATAAGAAAAGTTTAAAAAAACCAAGTCGGAACATGGCAAATGAACGTTCTACAACTTCAGCGGTTGATTCTTCACTCCTCATTTTCACTGGCCTTAGTCATCCACTCACATATAATCATTCACAGCACTCCTCACACAAAGACTTAAGGAGACCAACATGGGTCTGAGAGAGCCCTTTTGGAGTAGTAGTGTCTGAATCATGTTATTGAGCAAGTAGAAAACAAACAGACACACAAACAAACCAGCAGGAATCAACTGCTGTGTAGTCATAAAACATGGTTCAAGTAACATAATTAGTATTTAAGTACTTTATCATAATCAAATTCCTTATGTGTGATTCCTTAGCACAAAGCTATTAAGATAAAGGCAATGCAGTTTCTCCAAAGAATATATTTCTTGAGTTTACATTCATGAACACAGAAGCCTAGGAGAATTATCGTTTAGAAAACAACAAATACAAAAGATAAAAACAGAGGCTACCAAAACCTCTCACAATGCCAGAAATGATGACACACACCTTTGATGCTAGCCCTTAGGAGTTAGAGGCAGGTAATTCTTTATGAGATCAAGGTCAACCTGGACTATACAGGGAGTTCCAAGTCACCTAGGGCTACTACAGGGAGACCCTGTGTCAACAAAACAAAACAAAACCAAAACAAAATGCTCTTATGGTAATCAACACATTCTACAATAAAAGGAAGAAAACTGCAATCTAATAAAAGAATAAACAACTTTTCATAAATTCATCATTACTGTGTATGTACTGAAAATAAAATAGAATTGTTGCTTTTAATATATGGAAGGGTGTACTTAGATAAAGGTCAAATTTTAGAATTGTGCTATAAAGTCTATTAGAAATTATACATTTCTAAGCCAGGGCCAAGTTTCATTACCCAATAGCTGCTCTCAAGAATGAAGCTAATTTACATTTAAAATAGTACAGTCTACTCTTTAAAAGCACAATGGTAAACACACCAATTTGACAATTACATTAATATGAGTATTTGCATAATCTGTCTTCTACACCTGTTCTTAATTTGAAGCAGCTGCAGGATGGATCCCGTCCCACCAATCCAAATGGGCACATGGCTGTTCCAAATAGTAAAGCAAGCATTTGAAAAATATTTTACTTTTATTTTTTAAATCTATACTGACTTTAAAAAATGGTGAAAAGCTTTAAAGAAGCCATAGCTGTTCATTTGGTTAATTATAACAAGGAGTGAGCAAAGAACCCAAAAACGCAGTTATTTACATACTTAGCATCTTTGATTATTGGTTTTTACTTCTAAGCCTTTTTCTTTGAATAGCATGCATTTTATTTATACAGACAGATTTAAAAGAACAGTAAAAAATGTGTTTGGAAAATTGTCTTATAACCTGTAACTAGAGAATTTATAGCAAATATATTATTGGAGAATACAGAAAAAAATTGCAGATGATCTGGAAAAGCATTTGTAATGTAGATCAATGTGGAGTTTTCATATATTTTCACTTTAAAATGTATTCTATTAACATTTTAACAAACACACTTCAAAATTTAATAAGCAGAAATTTAATTTTTTAAGGATCCAGTTTGTTTTTCTGTGCATTCAAACACATACTCAAAATTGCAAAAATGAAGTGAGTTTATTACTGATGTATTCCTCCAGTTCGTCTTTAAATCACTGAGCTAGAGTCTAGCTAGTGGAATATAAGATACCCATGTAGTCTGTCAACAAAACTGCCTCCCTTTAATCTTCTATCATGAATAGGTTATGAAGTTAGAGCTTTCTAAAGATGTTTTTTATTTCCTGAGAAATGAGTGAGAGTATGCACAGTAATGAACTGGAGCCACAAACAAAGCCAGTCTGTTTGTTTATGTTTTATTGACCTCAGAAGAAGTAAATATGAAACTGTTGAATTCTCAGTGAAGTACTTTACTAGGAATTTTATTTTTATAAGAGCTCACATAATATTAGACAAAATATTAAACAAATTAATGGGAACTGATGTTTCTAATGCATCTTTAATGTCTGTTTAGCAACTATCATCAGAGATGAGAAAACTGGCTCTGGAGAATGATCTGACGCTTTCCTGCAGCACGTGTTGGAAAGACTCAGTTCAGGGCTGGGCTCTCCTGTGACTTCACAGATACTGGTTTGAATTAATAACTTTCTTTACAAAAATAAATAATGTCAAGATTTTTTTTTCCTTTTTCTTCAGTTTTCTTGTTCTTGTCATAGTTTAGTAAAATATTACGACTCATGGCTGCAAATCTGCTAGGAAAATAGTGCTTATGAAATCCCTACGAAATATAAGAGAACTTCTTTCTATTTAGAGAAAATACTTCAATTTCTTACCAAGAACCAAGGCTACTTACTCTAGGAATATAAAAATAATTTTATTACTACATAATTTAGGTAATAAAGCTAAGTTATAGTGATTGTGAGAAAAGCAATTTTCACAGTTCTGACCTCTATATAATTATATTTCTAAATATTCCTTATTTTATTTTTCTTCATTAAAAACCTTAAGTATATAATTGAGCACACAGAGAAGCACTCTAAACAGACAAGCTGGTGTGTCACAGGGCATGTGGAACATAATAGGATGACAGTATTCATATGGGGTGAATATGCACATGGTATAGTACTCTCACAACAAAATTCATTTTCTCTCTTAGTATCAGAATATGTTAACCTAAATAAATAAAACTGAAGTTTATAGACTTTAAAATAGTCTCGTTTCTTTGTGTTTATTTTATTAAGGAAAAGGCTAACTCATTATTGCCATTAAAACTTTTGCATATAGAGCATAAGCCTTTAAAAAATACACTCTAGACAATATCTTCTTTTGCTAAAAATAAAGCATGTGGACAATAAATGTTTGGAATTGGACATTGAGTCAAATCTTCATGATTGACAGAAAAAGGAAGTGGGTCATGACATCAGTAAGCACTAATCAGACCTGAAACCATGACGTCTCCTGTATCACAGTATCTGGCTCTTGCCTCATGTTCACAGCATGAACAGACAGTGCTAAGTGATTCACACAAGTTCGAGTTCTTCCACAGTCCTGCACTAAGCTGTGACCAACAAATGAAGCTAACATTTAAGATAAGTTATAAAATATAAAATTGCTAGAATTTCTAGACTTCCGTGAAGATGCCACAAGAGTACACACACGAACCCAAAGTGCTATCCATGTAAATCATGTTAGCAGGACGATAATATATTGGAGTGAAGAATGGAAGATGAAGAGATGAAGTTCAAGTTTATGCAGGGTTGTACAATATAGCTCAGGTTTGCCTGACCTGACTGTGTAACCTAGCCTGGCCCCTCTTAAGTGTGGGAAATACAGATGCAAACAACCATACTGAATTCTATCTTTATAGTTTTTTTTTTGGTATGGTCTGCATTATTTTTGAAAAAGTACAAAGCTTTGAATATCAATGAGTTTATTTGCATAGTTACAACAAATATAGGGACTGGGGAGATGGCCCATCAGTTCAAAGCAATTGTTTTTGAGGAGGACCTCAGTCATTCACATCACCCATATTAAGTGGTTCACAACTGCCTGCAACTCCAGCTCCAGGGAATTGACACTGTCTTCTGGCTTCTGTGGGTACCTGTACACAGTGGCATACATTTATGCAGACACACATATATGCATAAATAAAAAATATTTTAAAGTTAGTATTTTCAAAATAGAACTTATAACATTTGGAAATATTTTTCGTAAAGTATACTAACTCTTACCAAGATGAAGGGCAGCCAAACATTCTGATTATTCTCATTTTCAAACACAGGACCTAATTCCCTTGCTTAATGTAAAGAAATCATTAAAATACATTTTCACCTGTTCTCTCCTTCTCAAAATGGGTAAAGTCCTTTTGTGATGGGCCTACATTTTCCTTTAATCTTGTCTTTCATTGGATTTGTTTTCTTCATGTTTGTTTTTCTACTTCAGTATGCTTAGACTCATGAATTCACTCCAAAGTGAATTTCAGAAAACCACAAACAAAAAGTCAGGAGACAGAAATATGAAGAAAATCTTATTCTGTTCAGTCTATAAGTGATGGCTGATTCACTAAACACAGAAAAGAGGAACCCAATTTACTCCACAGCACACTTTTTAAAAGCCATAACTGTCAAGCAGACTTTTAAACACCTTAAACTATAAGTTTTGCTTAAAATGGCTTAGAAGAATGGTTATTATTCTGAAATTTTATCTAGCCAGATTGTCAACTCCCTGAGGAAAAGAACATCTTTGAATTCCCCATAGTACCTGGGGTCTGCTAAGAAAGTGTCTAACATACGGGAGCATTCAGTCATGCTTCTTTGATGGGCTGATTGGGGATGTAGATTTTAATACATGGGAATACTGTAAACTGGTTCAGTAAACCACTCTGCTATCTTACAGAGTAGGTTGTCTATTTATCTTTACACTATTCCTGCACTTTCAATTTATGAAATAAATGCCAATTTCAGTAAAATAGCAAACAAAAGACATCTGTATTTTGATGAGTGATAGATTAGCTGCCCCAACCCTGCCTTAGTGTGGCAGTGTTGGAAATTATTGAATGGGAATAGTAAGTACATCCACATTAATTTGCTGAAGTTATTTTTTCTTATTTGGTTCTTTAGACATATTCTTAACTATGAATGAGTTCTAGAACAGCTGCTTCTTTGAAAACAATTTATACTAATATGATATGGATTAATGCCATTCTGACCCTTTAGTGATGGCAGGATGTATCTCAGCAGTGAGGAACCTTCTATGAATGCTTCATCAGAAACTTGAAGCATGTTCCACAACCCTCAAAGACTCAGTATCCTATTCTTATGCATATTTATATTTGTATATTCCTGTATTTCATAGATTGATTCCAGTTTTCTAGTGATTAACAGTGAGGTTGCAAAATGGCATCTGTGCACAGATTAAGAAGTAGGTTGATATTTTGCTTTTAGTTGGCCTGTGCATTTAGTCTGGGCCAGAGAGGCAAGGCAAGGGACAATTGCAAGGGAGGGATGGAAAGATGGGAGAAACAGCTTTCCAGAAGAAAAATGAGCTCTTAAGTACAGTATATTTCCATGTCTTTCTCATCACTTTGTTCCTAGTTGTCATACATCTGCCTTGTACTAAAATTTAACTTTCAAATGTCTTATTACAGATGAATATTAAAAATAAAATAAAATATACATTGGAGGAGGTAACTAAAAACTGACATTTAAAAAATATATATAAATTTCAATACAGAGACAGGCTACTGAGAGAGAATGAGTTTTCTCCCAGGACAAACTCTTTTAAAATCCCAAGTGATCGTCCATAAACACATGAACATAAAAGTACTACTATATGAACTGAGTAGCTTGCATATATATTATACATTTATATAAAATGTGTATACATGTAACAAAGTCACAAACAAGATATATATATATATGTATATATATATATATATATATATATATATATACACACACACACACACGTAACAATAATGAGAAAGAAGTCACAAATGTAAGGTTGTATATATAAAACAATAATAAATAATAAAGAAGTTAAAAAATTAAGAGGAGAGAAAGAAGAGTTGGGCAAGGGACAAAGGGAAGGGAATGATATAAATACATTACTTGTATGTAAAACTGTCAGAAAAAAATAGCGGGAATAGATTTGGATTTGCTCAAAATGTATTATGTGCATGTCTGAGATTCTCAAACAATAAAATAAAAATGTATCTTGGTTTACTTTGATTTTAAGATCTGTGATGTAGTTCTCTGAAGAGTGCTTGTAATCTCTTCATTTCAAGGCATAACCCAATTGCACTAATACTGGGAACCATAAATGTAAAGAAGATGATGGGATAAGCCCATTTTAACTTTAGTCTGGATATTTACTGGAAAGCCTATTTCTTTCTTTCAATGGTGGCCTAGATGAGGAGGCAAATGCTCAGGAGAGTAATGTTGTTTGGGACAGTCAGGCTTTCATATAACAGAGGGTCTCTCTCTTTCTTCTCCAGAGTGGGGCAGACTTCAACCACAAGATACTTAACTGCCCTGCTGGTCCATCTGCTTTCCTCAAATGAGGATTAACAAGGATATGATTCACTATTTCAAATATACTCCTTAAAAGGATAGTAGAGAAAAGAGATTCAAAATCAGATAACTAAAATTAGATCATGGGACCATGGGAGTTTCTGTAAGAATAAAGTGATATATCACAGCTACAAAGGCCCGGAAAGCAAGAACTTATGGGAACCCAGTCTTTCAGAGGCCAGAGGGGAAGGAGGAGCCTTCATCTGCATGCTCCATGAATTTCTCTTTTCCTAGTATAGTTGTTCATAATACAGGTTTCTGTAGGGAACATAGAAGACTTGTAGAATATGTCTTTCACTGAGTGTATATGGTTGGTAAGTTTTCCAGTATAATATTAGTTACAAATGAAAGACTTTTTCTTTCTGTCCTTGTTTAAAAATTTCACCCACCAGTCTTTAAAATACATTTCCATTTCTACGTGCAAAATTTTCAAAGGCTTCTCTTAGCTAAACTATCCAGTGTGGGCTTTGCCGCCCACCTACAGTCCCTTCCGGTGCTTTGCCAGTCCACCTACAGTCCCTTCCGGTGCTTTGCCAGTCCTGCACAGCTTCCACAGGAACTTCCGGAGGCAGAAGCCACCTGCATAAAGAGCACTGTTGTCTGTTACTTTCTGAGCACACATCGAGCCCTTAATAACATTTTAATTATGATTAAATCATTCAAATGAAATCTCCTAAAACACACCAAATTTCAGTTACACACATGCATTTTTCAAATGTACAAAAAAATCAATAAAATATTAAAAATGAAAAAAAAACCTAGTAAAATCAGTAAAGTATTTCAAGTTATACATCTCCTCCACACAGCTCCAGGGATCCGTAAGTCAGTACTAACTAGCTGGGTAAACAGTTGGTGGCAGACACTGCTGGGTGTGTATCTTTAGTTCATTTTCTTCTCCTTTTCTACCAAAAGAGCTCCAACCTTGCTCAGTGTGAAAAACTGACTCAATAAAGATAATCAGCTCTGCAGACTACTGAAATTACTGCTGTTCACACAGTACGGTTCAGACTGGTGATTTCTGAGAAAGCTAGTAGGTAAAGGGGACAGATTCAGTGTCAAACCCTTATCTGTTATTTGCCTTTGCTCTTTCACCTTCACAATCTTTCTGCTTTAGAACAGGCCATGATGTCTGAGGGAGAGTGAGTCTTCTTGTGACCATGGAGACAGAAGTCACTTGGAGAAGAGTATAGGGCTAAATTCTTGCCCCCCACCCCGTCATGGACTGCCTGCCTTTGGCTTCAATATAGATTGTGTTCTTAACTAAAGCAGCTGATGTCTTCATAGCAGATTTAGATATTTCTTCATCAATCAATATGATTAAAGTAGTCAATATAATTAACTGAAATTATAGAATTGTTGAGGGTATATATAGTTTCTCAATATTTGATAAATTCTTATGTATTTATTATCTATATATTATATGGATTTCTAATATCATTTTATTAAACAGATTTCTTATTTTAATATACTATCAAAGCTTTCTTGGTACTGAGTGAAGATGGAAACAGCAGAAACAAATGAAACAGTGTATTGTTCAAAATCAGAGCTAAAGGCTTACTGCATGCAAATGATTTAGCTATGCACAAAATACACAAGTCAGAAGATAGAACTAGAGAAGAAAATATTAACATAATAATAAGAGAGAAAAATCATTTGTTTTTGTCAAATAAGTATACTGCATACTATCTAGTTAGGGAGAAAAGATCCTTAGATCTTTTCTAAACAGGGTTCTAAACAGGGTGCCTAAATGGAACAATGTAAAAAATATGTATTAGTGATATGTAAAGTGCTGGACAATGTTACCAATCCATGATCTAAAATAAACCACATCTTTTAAGTGTCTACAGAAACATAAACTGATGAATACATTTTTATATTTGCTTCATTGGGTGATTCTTTATACATAACCTGGACTTATTCTGATACGGTAAAAGCAGCTCAGGTCCCAGAAGTTAATTCAAGTTGCCTAGGATTTATTTGGCATTCTACCATGTGTTAAGTAATGTTTGGAGTGAAGTAAAAAGCATGAATAAAATCCCACTTTTTCATCTCCAGTTTAGAATCTCAAAGTGAGTTGGAAAAGTGATCAAATATCTATAATAAAACACAACATAATCAAGCTTTGTGGTTAGAACTTTGGCAATGATCAAAGCATGATACATGTTCTAGAAATACACATGTGATGGACAAATCAAGGAAGCTCAAGAAAACAGTGGTCTTGAAGTAGGTGTAGGTTTTTGACAGCTAGGTAAGTCAAATGGTAATAACCTCCCAAGCTGGTGGAAAATTAGAAAATGTATGTAAAACAGGTATCAATGTTCATGCAGATCATGGTGCCTTTGAAAGCGTCTGGCATGTAGAAAACAAGTATTTGCAAATGAATGTGAAGCATGCTTGAAATCAGTTATGTATTTAGTGATATGTCATGCTTATGAGGTTGTGTAAAATCCATTCACCAAAAGCCTTGTGTCTTGTGTTTAGTGATCAAAGAGCAGGAGCTTTACATAGTATCAGGGCAAAGAATATTAACATTATCTGTTGGATTAGACGGGATTAATGGTTGGAGACTGTATGATAAAAGCAGGAAATGCTGATGGAAACATTGGGCAGAGATGGGAGGGATAAATAATTTATGTTGGAAACATGTTAATCTGTGATGACATGCTTCAGCAGGCAGTTGGAAAAATGCAAATGGAGTCTGAGAGAGAAGGAGGGACTGACAACTTTGTACATGGCATGGGTCTATGGACTCCACATATTTATGCAAATTCACTGACAAGTACTGGAAAATGGAAGGAGTAAGGGAATCCTGCTGCCAAGATGCTCATATAGTTATGTATCAGCCTCATATGACAAGAATTAGAAGTATGTATAAGACAAAAGAAATTGGGTAGAGAAAATAGGTATGACAGTCGTGTATTTTAAATGTTTTTGTAGACACATTTTATCTAAGAATTGACTGGAG
Organism: Eospalax fontanierii; assembly: GCA_035773235.1. Lineage (NCBI taxonomy): Eukaryota > Metazoa > Chordata > Mammalia > Rodentia > Spalacidae > Eospalax > Eospalax fontanierii. The sequence continues at coordinate 73,561,745 of CM069528.1, read as the reverse complement.
TCTCTCTGTGATACCCCGGATTTTGCTCATGTCAGCACATCATAATGTTCACTGTGTTCTTTGGTTTGTCACTTGAGAATGTGCAGTAGCACCAACCATGGAGTGTATCAAGGTGGCAGCTTTTAGAGTGATGCCAAGTGTTAGCATCGCAAGTGTAAGAGTTTATACACTGTGGAATGCGATCTTGTGTTACTGAAATGCTGAACAGCCAGCACACAGGTTCTCTGTGGATGCTGATGAAACTATACAAAGGAGCAAAACCAAAGGACAACTCTTCCAAAATAACCCCAAATACTGGTAATCACAGCTGCATGTGATTCCAGATTTTTAGCAAAATCCTCAGTGCAGAACCCTTGAACACAGCTGGTCAGTGACTGGTATTCATGGAAAAAAAGCCTCTGATCATCTATTGTCCTTCTGTGAGGTCTCTTCTTACTCAAGAGACTCAAGAGATTTGTCCTTAGAGACCAGTCAGGGAACTTTTACTAAGACATCCCTGGTGTATAGTGAATACGGAATTCTCTCTGAGGTTTTCTTTTCCTATTGGTTCTTTCTGTGGCAAGTCCCGTCCTCGGACCAATAAGGGGGAAGGAAGGCGGGGAGAAGGAAAGGAACATGGTCGCGAGTCCTGGGGATGGGCAAAGATTGAATCCATTCAGGAAGAAAAATGTCCCAGCCCCAGGCCCACACAGAAGGCCAGAACCCAGGAGGCAGTGTTCTAAGTCCCCATAGTCCTAAGGATCATGTGAGTAGAAGTGAAATGCTGGCTGGGCACTGACTAAGAGACCTGCACGTGGCTGTCCTGGCAACTTTGTAAACTTTGCTAAATAAATCTCTCTAAATGGAAGATCAGTTTCCGTTTTATCCAGCTGGATTAACCAGATCCCACCCACTAAGGCATGGAGAATAAATTTCATGAGACACCTGGTAATTTGTAAAAACCAGGAGACATTTATATTTAAACAAGGGACTATTCAAGATATGGCAACTCAGTTTTCTAGACTGTATCAACAAAAAGTTGAGTGACTTACTTGCTTGTTTGGATGCTCCTTGTAGATGCTACACTGTATAACTTTGAAGACCAGAGCCTTACTATTCTCATCGGTTGAGGATCCACCTCATTATCTATCTATGATTCCAAAGCACCTGTGTAACACACCTTCGTAATTCTTCCAGTCACTGAGCAGTCACACATGCTGAGAGACTGAAGGGTCTTTAGCCTGCTGACCTTTCACACACAGACTTGACTTTTTCTGTGTTTACTATCACTATTGAAGCTCGACCTGTTTACTCTGCCTGGACTTGGTGCTGTAGCTAAACCTGTGATGTGAAGGAAACTATTTTTAACTTCTCAAAGATTAAGATGAACTATGGGGCAGTTCTATGAAAAACTGAGAAGCTGTATTGGTTTATACTTTACATAGGATCATGTTAATCTCATTGAGAATGATAACCATATTTGCAATGACTACACATCCCACCACAATGTTTTGAAATGGCAATTTCTTGAATTTTAGGTTCATGAAGTTCTCAGGATACACAGCATAAATGTCAAGGTCTACTATGATTATTTTTCATGAATGGTTTGTTCCTTATTTAAGCAGGGAATACAGTTTCCATTTTAAAAATCCCACTATACCATATCATTTTATGAACATGTATAAAGTACCTTTGTGAAAAGCACCTTAGTGTCCAAACATAACTTAACTTAAAATCACGTTAGATCTTTATAATGAGCTTATATGCTTTTCATATCCAGGTAGAGTAACGTATTTTTGAGAGAAAATTTCATTACGCATTTGTATGAATTTTTTCCAATACTATGTTACCAGGTTCAGTCTTATTAAGATAGTCATACTCAGCACGTTAGAAAATATATTTAGAAGAATAAATCATTTAACATAACTGTACTGGGGAACTATAGTTTGGATATTGATTTTGATGTTTTTTTGAAGAAATTTTTTATTAAAGGAGTTAGTGAATGATCATACCATTATAATGATGATTTTTAAATTTCATAAATATTGGTAAGTAAGGAAAGATTTCTAGCATTAAATAAATTGTTTAGGTTCTGGATTCTCCTAAGTCACTGAGAAAGACAAGAACAGAGATATTTCACACTAAAACTACAGCTTAAAATATCTAAGGATACTCTTCAGGTAAGTCAAAATAAGCATTGAATAATGGACAGGATCATAAGATGCAGCACAGTCTCATCATTTTATTTATAAAATAATAAATCAGAATGTCTTTTACATTGAAGACAGAATTAACTATAAATTTTCTTTTCCACATGAGATCAAAGGAACATAGTTAAAAGATAAGATTATGAGAGAGAGAGAGAGAGAGAGAGAGAGAGAGAGAGAGAGAGAGAATTATGGTAAAGGAGAAAAGAATTCAGCAGAAAAATGAAAAAGCAGAGTGTTATTAAGGAAGCTAAGTTCAGTGTAGAACACTGGCTGATAGCGAGATAAGAATAGAATCCACAGAGGAAACAAAGCCTTAAATGGAAGTGAAGTTCTAAATAATTTTGATTTTTGTCTTTAATCATCTGCTCACATTGTTCTTGTTGTCATTCAGTGGAGCTTTTACAACACTTCCAAACATCTTAAAATAAAATTCAAAGCCTAAGTCTTAAATCCTACAGGAGCTCCCATAACAATATTAGCGTTTTATTTCTTTCTTGCTTTCACTTTAGTTAAGGTAGAGAAGTCCAGGGAATATGTACTTAAAACCCTAATAGATAACTGAAAGAAACAAGCATTTGGGAAGCTAAGGAAAAAGAAAACCTGATCTCTGAGAAAGCAATATTCATCCACATTATTTGATATAGTATACATCTTCTTTTGCAACAATCTGAGAAACAAAAGTACATTTATTAACCCTCTATTTTTAATATTTATGTTAAAGTGGTATTTTCCCATTCACTATTGTCCAACAAGGCTTACTGAGCCTACGAATTACCAATAACAATAAAAAAGTAGGAGATTAAAACAACATTGCAATTAAACAAAACAATTTTTACACATGAAGGTTCTTATCTTTGTGGACACAATTTCATGTAATGAACAAGACCTGTCTGAAGAACTTCTCTCCTTGATCTTCCTTAACAACTCAAGTTCAATGTGACTGCTGTCTTCTCTGTTCTTTCTTGCTTGCCTTTTCTTTTTACTTCTAAAAACTGTGACTGGTACCAACCTCTTTGCAGATTATCCATTTCTGAAATCTCTTTTTCCATGAATTTATCTATACCTGTTGGAGATTCTAAAAATATTTCTGTTTGCTTTTAATTTCCCGATCAAGTTTCACTCTCAAAGAATGAGAAGACTGTGTTTCTTGCCCTCACTTCAAACTCAACCAGTCTGATGCTCACGACACCTATAGAGAAAGTCATTACTACTATTTACGTACACACCGCGGAATTTTACACAGGCATAAAAAATGAAATCATAACATTTTTCAGGAAAACTGGAGGTCATCATGCTAAGCAAAATAAGGTGGACTCTGAAGAACAAATACTGCTTCTTTACTCTGATCTGCAGAACGAAGTTCAAGTGTGTTTTAAAATAACCGTCCTCATTTCAGAATCCTCAAAACTCCTCTCTCTGATAACATCTACAAACAGAAGCTTGAGGAAGCTGGCTGTATTGTGTTTGCAGCCAGAAAGAGGAGAGTGGTGTCTGCTGGTCCTCAGCTGGGTTTCTCCTTTATTTGCAGTTTAGCACCCGGGCCCAGGGAATGGCATCATTCGCTTTTACCATGAAATCTTCCCAGTTCAACTAACCTAATCAATATAATCTGTCACAGGTGTGCACAGAGGCTAACTTAATCTAAACAGTCCTTAAAAGGTATGCCTACAAGTCTGTCTCCAAGGTGATTCTAGATCCTATCTAGTGGACAATCCACATTAATCACCACAGTCTCTACTGCTCAGTGGCATGAGTCCAGTAGGAGAGATAAACACAGTGAGTGTGAAACATGTACGCCAGATGAACAGGGAAAATCCCCTGGCAGTCCCTACCTATTCATGGTATCTTTTTTCTAACTCAGAAATGTCTTATTTTATCTCATAAAAATGCTTGGAATAGTGACATGTGAAGGCTGAAGGGTAGGAGCTGTACTATAGAAAACACTTCCTATCTGTGGATGAAATAACAACTTCCTAGAATCTACCATGATGACAGTGAATTAAGTCATGAGTCAAGGGTTAGGCTAGCACTATGTACAGTATTTCTTCTAATTTTTACAACAATTTTGCAAGGTTTTTATTCCTACTTTGGAGACAATAAAACAGGTTCTAAAAGATCAAGAAACTTTCTGAAATCCTGTAGTTGAAGAACAAGGCAGGTTCAGACCTAAATGGTATTATTTCTCCAACATGCCAGCAGACTTTGTTTCAAGTTTTCCATACAAATGGATGTAGAAGCCATCAGATAGATGCCCTGAATCTTCCTCCACTAGGGGTCAGCTTCAAGAAGCTGGCCACCGATGGGGATGTCAAGTTAGCTGAAGATTCTATTTAAATATGCCTTCTCATGCTTTCCTCTGGAATGGGGAAATCAAGATCACACAAGACATGGTCTGTATGTACTTAGAGTGTTTAAATTAGACTTTTCAACACCTTATGCTCAAGAAACAATGAATCTGGCTTACTGCTTATTTTTGTATACATGAAAGAATAAGTAGCAAATAAAAACTAAAATTATTTCCATATTCTTTTATCAAAATGCATTGCTCTACTGAAATCTGTATCTCAAATTTCCTAATAGCACTCTTTATGTGGAAAAGTATCACTTTCTACTTCCTATATACTAGAATGTTTAAAATGTTCGATTTCATGTTTTACTGATGCATAAATATAATTTTCAAAAACATATTTAGCAATACCTAGCTCAGTGTCCCATAAAGGCTAGCATTTCCCTGAGTATATAAATAAAATTTAAATTATAACACATTCTACCTTAGTCTTGATTGTTTTAATATATACTACAAAATCTTAGAATCACTGACACTTTTTCTATAGAATGTCTCTTTTTGTTGCTGATTTTAATTTTAAAATTTTAGGATGAAGAAGGTAGAAATAATGATAAATGTGCTTTATTACATTTCTATGTGGATTATAAGGTGTATATGTATATATGTATATATACACACACATATATACTTACAAGAGTAAAATAAATCTTGGTGTAGTTTTCATGCAGTTTATAGTAGTAATTCAAGTCACTTAATCAAAGTTCCTTAGCTGTTGAAAAACATTAATTGGAACAATAATTTCACCACACCTGAGATCTAGGTATTTAATTCCAAAGCATTTTCTGGTCAATGCTTTATCTCTGAAAGTAGACAAATTAAAAACTGAGATTCTTAATCTGCAATCTAATATTCAACAAGATACAACTAATCCTGAGAGTTTACAATGACTATCATTTACTTCAGAATAGAAACAAAATATATTTTAACCATGACATTTTAGATTCACTCAAAATCAGTCAGCCCAATTTCATTAATTATTGTGAGGTGCCAAAGACCACTTCAAACTTCTTTATATCCATGAAAATATAAATAACAAAGAAAAACTGTTCAAAATTATTTCCATATTTCTATGTTAAAATGTATTGCAGATGCAAAATGAGGCATTTGTGCAGAATCAGAACAAGATCCTCTGTTGACTCCATTATGCTTTCAAATTCTATTCTTGAACTTTTTAAGACATAATTACAAAAGTTTAGTAATTTTGATCACCTACTGAAAAATAAACTTTTCTACAAGCTACTAACCTACAAGGTAGGAGTGATCACAGTGTCATGTACCAGCATTCATCTACGACAGCAAAGCAATGGCATTTACCTTCAATTTACGTCTCTGCTCTGCACAGCTGTTGGAGAACCACAAGTCTGTCTCATGGCTGTAAATGTAACAAGAACAATAATGCGACCAATTTTCATATCTAAACTAAATTAAGTAGATCTGTCATAGGCTAGAAAATTGATAATGTATTTAACATAAAGTAAAGTCTACAGATTTTTGAAGTGTGTATTTGCATGTATTGTGTGTGCAAGTGTGCGTGTGTGTGTGTGTGTGTATGTGTGTATGTCTCTGTGTGTGTCTGTGTATTTGTGTGTGGGGGAGAGAACCAGAGAGAGAATATACTCCTTATGAGATAGAAATCCATTTCATGAAATTGAAAGCATTATATGTTCTCAATGGCTAACTTTCCTCATTTTTGATCTCTTTAGGTAGGTCATGTCTAGAAAATGATAGGAATAGAATTAAATAAAATAAATTTAAATCAAAGGCCATGTTCCACTGTTATAATCAGAGTGTTTACTAAAAATTTAAGAAAAAATCATGTGGTAATGTTTAGGTGAACATCAGCTTCAATTTGCATCACAATACTTAAATTATTTGCTACTATCTCATTAATTGATGTACTCATTGACTTGGCCTGTTTAAATAGTGCATTATATAATGAAGTGAATATAAAACATGTTTTAAGCACAAATATCCAGATACCTAGAAGTAAAACTGAGGTCATGATCACAGTTGGTAATATCAGGTGTGATAGATTTTATTTCCTTTTGCAGTACACATGCTAATATCTTGGCCATCTGTATCACAAAAATGAGAAAATATAAATGAAATAGATTATAAACATTGTTCTGCTTGGAAACGAACTGCATTATGTCACACGTCATGTCTGGCCACCCCTTTTAATATCTAAAAAGAAAGTCAAGTGATTGTTAATCAACTGAATATTGTTCTTGTGACTTTAGTCATCAAAATATTATCACCTCTGTATTTTGTTTCAAACTTCATAAAATGTCTATATGAAAAATATATTTAAAAATAAAAACATAAAACATCTCTTCTGACCTTCAAAAGGTGCTCTCCCTGATCTAGCCAAAGCAACACTACCTATGAACAGCAAATACCTTGCCTTGCAAGTGCGGACTGAGGATTTTAATTAAGCTTTAGAAATTTAAAACATAATAAATAGCAGTTCTATGGGAAAAGTTTTGTTATACTCTTAATTGATGGGAAAAAAATCTAGACTATGCAGACTGAGCATTTTTAATTAACCTTTAGAAATTTAAAACATAATATATAGCAGCTATATCAGAAAAGCTTTGTTATACTTGATTGATAGAAAAAATCTAGACAATGAGAGAGGCATATAAAGTAACTTAAAATATTAAATTCATATCATATGATTAAAATTTTTAGCAAAATTACTGTACATAAAAATAAATGCAACTTGTTCTAAATATTATTTTCAGATTCCAAGATAAGCATTAAGTAACAACCCTGTTTGAAAACAGGTGTGTAAAGGTCTATAAAAGGCTGCTGGGTTTTGATTAGCTACTCAGTATAAGCTCTGCATTGCTAAGCTTATCTATCCCGTGCCATGAAATATTAACATTGCAGCTTTATACTATATTAATTACAGTGACTATTTTGATGAACAAATATCTCTCCAATTTTTCTAATTTCTCATTCATAAAATCAGTTTCTCATTCCTGTTCCATATAGCATATCATTAAAATAAGTAATCCTAAAATCCTTCAGTCTTATAATCTGTACAATGGAGCAGTATTTTTATTAACATGCTGCTTCATGAAGCACTACATACAAATGGCACATGGGAAGAGTTTATTATGGTTTGTAACTGCAATTACTAATTGGTATTTATGATACTTTTAATACTTCTTTCATGTTGAAATAAAGAAACTGAGAACTTCTCAGTTCTACTCAGATCTACTTAACAGATAATATAGGAACAACCTCTTATTATATAGTCATTAATATTACATTATATGTGTGAATAACTCATACAAAAATCACATCTATTTTACTTAACATAAGGATGAAGTACTGACTTTCAGTTCAACAACAGAAAACTAAAGTCAAAAACAAAAACCAGTACTCTTCCCATAGATATTCTGATACCCAAGGGGGGGGAAAATAGCTATTGGGTTTAGCCATTGGAAACAGAAAATCCTCTATTTCGTCAAGAAATATAATAAAATAGAAATTGGCTAACTGTATTTTTCTGACATTCAAACAATACCTTCATTCTTATCTCTGATTTATATTGTTAACATCAAAATCACCTTTTCTACACAAAAACAAACAAAATTCCCACCCAGTAGTCAGTGAAGACCCACAGTCATGTGTTGTCTTCTGTGACTTATGTGGGAAATTTTCCTGTTATGTCAAGGCATAGACAAACTCATAAAATCAGATCACTGTAGAAATATTACACTCACTGCTCTAAGTAGGGCACAGAGAGATAGGACAGTGAGGAAAGCACATCACAGAATGACTCATTATTTAAGATAAAATACTCAGGAATTTCTTTTAATGAGGAAAAGTTTAAAAATGAAAATTATAATTCTAATCCTCATTAATAGGTTTTGTAATAACACTTTTAAAATTGCACAAGACTTATTAAAATATACTTTTAAAAAACAGATGCTTAATTAATGATAAGAATTTCAAATGCTGTCCATTTCAATAAAACGTTTATTTGTAATAAGGACAGAGATGTGACTCTTAGATTATGGAGAGTTCCTTATCCTCTATTCCTCTTCCCCTCAAAATTGATTTTATTTCCAAGAAAATAAGTTTTCTTCTCAAATTTGCTTAGGGACTATACATTTAATCTGTGTTTTTAGGTAATAAGGATTTCTGGATTGTGAAGTTCAGAAGCCTGTAATTTTCTGAAATAGAAACTAAGCTTCCAAAGTCATCATGTAAGAGTTAGTTACCAACCTCTGTTAGTACACCTAAGTATGAAAATAGTAAGCCATGAAAGGGAGAGAATATTTTGTTAGAGTAAAGCTACAGGAAATGACTCCATGAACAACAACAAAACTTGCCTCATTAGACGCATATATAGAACACATGATTCAGGGAAAAAAAGAATTGCTTGTCTTTCAACAGAACTGAGAAACATTGGGAGAGATGTTGATCATTCAACTCCAAACTCTACCAAATAGACAGTTTAAAAATACACTTTAAAACCCACTCCCAAGAAAAAGGTCCATATATTTTGATGTAGGAGACTATATATCAAAGCAGTGCTTACATTATCTAATAAAAAAGTTACTTTAACATGAATGCATAGTATAAGTTTCACAGGACAAACAGTGAGTAAGGACAACAGACTCCAGGATGTGTTTTTATAACTGTAGTAGTGACAATGGCTTCTTGGCAAACTCACACAGTTCTGGCAATCAGGAAGGGTTTTTGCATTTGTCACTTGGATGCAGAGGGGTTCCCTAAGACTGCTTTGTTTCCTTACACAATCGCTGTGACTTTGCTTTAAGGAAGAATTTTCACATTTTAACCTACAGGTGAAAAAATTTTAATTTCACCAAAATCCACAAGGGGATTTTCTAGAAAATGCTTTATGTCCATGTCAATGTATATCATAATTTCATAATTCTTGCAGGTAATGAACTTGAAAACTTCTGAAATCAATGCTAATAGTATTTCTCTTTCTTTTTTTTTTTTTTTTTTTTTTTTGTCTCTTTTACAAAGCTCCCCATGATCTCTCTTTTGGAGTTAATATTACCTATATGTGTAAATGTTCTAACTTGCTGTATACATACAATTTGTTTTGTGAGTTGTTAGTATTTGGAATTCTCTCTTTTTATGAACGTCTGTTAAAATAAGTTCTCAAGGACAGGCGTGCTTTACTAACCTGCAGTGGTCTCTGTTTATCACTGCTCTTAGGAGATTTCAATCCACTTGTTTGCTGCTGTAAGAGAAGTTGTCTTGCTGCCTGGAGAGCCTAAACATAAAAAGAGAAAATAGCTAATTATTTCATTGAATGAGAAACTGATTATCAGTTATTTCTTAATATATAAGAGGACCACCATATATTCTTTTATAATCATTATTTTTTTCCTCCTGATATGCAAAATCCCCCAAACATATGTATATACAAGTTTATTCAAAACTGTGGATATATGTAATCCTGCAGAACATAAATTTAATTTGTTGAAAGTGCTTCAAGAAGAGAAAATCATAAACTGCATCAATAACCTCATTTCCACAAGGAACTTGTCTTTGAGTGTTACTAAAATGCCCACTCCCCTTTAAATTATCATTCAATTTGCATTTTCATATTACAATTTTGATGCAAAAGCAGTAGACTTCAAGTGTTACCGGAAGCTGTAATTAAATTTGACAAATCAACATCAGATTATCTTGAAAGTGAATTAATAAGGATTTTCACTAAAGATTAAAAACACTTTTTGTACTTACAATTCAAGGGGAAAAAACCTCTCCTTTGACAAAATAAAGTGCAGATTTAATGCCAAATAAAATTGAGTGGTTTTCATTTGCATTCTTTGCAAAATCAGAGAACAAAGAAATTACCACTCAACCAATCAGGGTTGCTTCTGTGTGTGACAGGATACCAATCAAAATAGAAGATGTTTTCATTTATTTTTTTGTTTTCCTACCAATTCAGAAAACCAAAAACTTAACGTAAGAAACTAATGTAAGCACGTCTTTTTCTAGGGGAGGGACAGTTTGATTCATATATATATGAACATATAAAACCTTGTGCCATAAAAAATATATTTTTAAATATTTATAGGAGTAGCAGAATTAAACTAATAAAAAACTTTTAAAATGACTCTATTTAAAATTTCATTTTCTTCTCTGCAATTGAGTTCCATAAACAGTAGTGAAGAAATTTTTCAATACATAAAACTAAAACAAATCATTGCCTTACATTGTTGTTCACGGTTTTAGAATATAAGATAAATTTTTTCAACATGGGAAAACATTAGATCAATATTCTTCTATAATAATTAAGATTCTTAGCTGATAAAAAGTACAATTTTATTGGAATCAATGATCTGGTTTTTAAGAGAGTTTCTAGTATCCATGACAACAGTTGCTTTGACAAGATGTGCATATGGCTTTACACTGCCAGCTGGTGTGAACAATGTTTGAACTACTGCATTGAGATGCTGAGCAAACAGAAAAAGTTGCCACGTCTTAACCCTCAGGGAAGGCAGTCATCCCCTGATCAATTATGAAAAGACAGAGAAAGGGCTGCTACAGTCTGGCTCCAAGCAAGTTTTCTGAGAAGGCAGGCAGACACAGAAGCCAAAGTAAACAAACTGAATGCACTAGCACCATCTCCTAACAACACTGATTTGTCTTCCCATAGCAGGATCTAGCACCTTTTGTAAAATGCACTCCTTTGCATTTGGGGACACACTACCGCACAATGATTTTTCCTTTTGTCTATGTGTCTGTGTGCTTAAAAAAAACTTTTCAAGTGATTACAGAACAAACTAAATATATCTAAGGGTGGCACATGCCAGTGAACTCAGGCAACTTATTAAAGCGTTCGGTGCAGGGATTAAACAAAAATTAATTCCATAAATATTCTATAACAAACTCACTGAAAACACTCCATTCAATATTATAAATAATATACATTCCCTTTTCAAATGCTAACTATAAAATCACTATGAGTAATAATTTTTAAACTGTTATTACTACTGTATGACTTGTTTTGTCTATTTATCTATCTATCTAAGTATCTATCATCTATCTATAATCTATACATAAATTTTAGTTTGTGTGAAATTTTGTAGTTGTTAAAGAATCTTCACGAAAACAATTTAGAATCTTGGAACCATTAATTATTAGAACTAATGGCAATCCTAGAAATCACCCAGTCTGATCCCTTCATTTTATAAATGAAAACAGTGAGTCCTATAGTCACCACTGGCTTTTTTAAGGTTATAAGGCAATGGATGAATGCTTTGTTCAAAATCACCTGGCTTTTGGGACAGAGTGCATTGCAGTGTGCCATATACTCTCTATTCTGTCAAAGGAATCAGTAATTAGCCATGAGCAAGATTTGAGGAATATCTGATACCGTAATGAATCATTTTAAACCTGTAAAGAAGAAAACTCTATTTTTCAGAACTTAGAAGAAAGATAACATGACCTATTTATATTCAAATTTGCCATCTAATATATCAACTTTCAATACATGCTTTATATGGATAATGTCTAAGTTCTTAATTTGGGTTTATTACATACCTTACTGATGCCTGAGAGATCTCTAAACACCTGTAATGACTGATCATTTGATGAGACATTGCTAAAAGAACTGCATAATTCTAGAGCTGAACAAAACCTTAGATCTCTCAAGACAAGATTTTGCAGACAAGGAACTGAGGAACAAATGCGTCAATCATCTGATTAAAGTCTCAGGCAGTAGGAGAGTTTGGTCAATGCCATTCATCTAGTTCCCAAGCAAAAGGCCACTCACTGTGTCCACATTACATTCTGCATTATATCATATCATCTCAACTCAAACAACCTGTACAATATGTGAACACCAGTGGATACAGAAAAACGGTAGAAAATTCCGTGTATTAAAAATTCTGTTTATGAAAATATCACTAAGAGAATACATATACCTTCACGTTTAGTAAGGGGATAATAATATTGGACTGGGAGAACTGGAAAGCATGTGATGCTTCATTTCTTTAGATTTCATATTCCGTATTTTAAAGAATATCTTTTAAAAAGTTGCAGATCACCTTCCAATATAAATGCTTGTGAAAAAAATTAGAGTTCCTTGCAGATCTCAACATTCTTTTGGTAGCATTAGAGATAGCTATGGTAATAAGAGTTGAGAGAACAAAAAACAATTCTGAGATTTCAAGCACTATTTAAATTAAACCTCAGAGGCAGAACACCCTGGCAGCTTGTATTCTAACTCTATGTATCATATGACATTTGTATTTCTTGCATTCTGGATAACACTTTAAGGCTGAATTTCAATAAACAGGTGCTTAGAGACACTTCATCTTTGTAATGTATTATTGGAGCTACACAAAAGATGAAAGGTTATGAAATAAACAGTTCCATCAATATAAAGGTACCTGGTGTCAAATTACACCAATTACTATTTTGAAATACATTTGCTAAGTATATTGATAAATAGAAAAATGAAGGTCCAGTTTCTTCCTAAAATTCAGAAACCAGTTATGTGTTCATATGGTCATCTCTTCCACAGAGATTAATTTAGGACAAGAACACAGGAATTGCTTGTAAAATTTCCTTTAATAATGATTGAGTCTTTTTCAAATGAACAAGAAATGAAATTTCTACGGCAAATTGCATCTGATTTCTAAAAACACATTTGTTTCAAATTAAGGGCACACTTTACTTAACAATGTTACCTCATTCTATAAAGATAAAGAAAATTAAGATAGGATAGTCTCAAAATTGAAATAAGATGAAATATTTTGAGAAAAGAGTACAAATATTTATAAGTAGAATAAAGTCACACTGTTAATAGCAGCAAAGGTGTAAGAAAGCATTTCCCAGACTGAGTTCATTTTGTTCTCTAAAATGTTTATTGAAAACATCAATACTAATAATTATTTCATAATTTTAAGTAAACTAAACTTTTGTAAGAAGAGCAAAGTTCAGGAGTATCCTTCTTCTTCCGTGTTATTGACTTCATGTGGTGAGGAACCCCACACAAATTAATTAATTCTACTGACTAGGGCATTGTAAGAATTAATTTAGGATTAAATAGTTTTATAACCTGACAGATACTCTTTTTTTTAATGAACACTGAAAACACTCATCAGAAATAAAATGAACTGGGACTAGTTTAGTGGTACCCAGCAAAGCAAAAATGTTGAGTAGGCAAAGGTTGAAAAGTAAATCCCTTTTTTTTCAAAATAAATATATGTATATTTTGGGAAAAAAAAAACAGACATTAGTCATATATCTCCTCATAAAAATAGGACTGCTTAACCTATCAGCCTGTTGCATTTGAGACATTAAAATGAAAAATGACATCTACGCCCATTAATATCTTCAATATATAAACAGCACAGCGTGACACATTCTTGAGAGCTGAAGGCTACAAAATCTCTGTGAAACATAAATAACAAAGCACTCAGACGCATATTTGATGTTGATATTCATCTCTGAGAAAAACACTGCTGCCTAGGCTTCTTATGAAAATAGAAACAGCCCAAATGGATCTCCTGTAATTGGTTTCAGATAGCGAGGTCAGAAGAAATATGATACAAGAACCGATTATGTGGAACAGGCGAAACAAGAATGTTTACACAGTCACTCCCCAGTACACTGACAAGGGGTGCAGACTTTGCAGATAAACAGCACCCAAAAAGAAACTGTCAGAACATCAGGATTTTTTTTTGCTCCTCATACTCACATATTCTGATCTTTAATACAGGATCAATTTGCATATTACTTTGAATACAGAACAGAAAATAGTTTTCCAAAAGGAATTTTGTTTTCAGGTTATTTTTCCAAGTGTAGTTGACAAAATTATATTTAGATTCTTTGAAAAAACATATGCATTTCTATCCTGATTTTCCTTTCTTCCTGTTAGGTTCTTACTAAAGAAATATACTGATAAATGTGATCTGAAGTCTCATAAAACTGCTTAATAGAAGAAGATTAATCATCTAATTGTTATAACCTATTTTCAAACAGCAATCTCTCAGAGTGAAATTATGCATCTGTAGCTATTGACCCTTCATTTTATTATGCATGATACACAATTAGAATAAGTTTGTTGGGAAAAAGATAATTATTCAAAAATATTTTTGAAATAATTATTTTTAGTACATTTTGCATAGAGAATAAATGTGTGAACTATTACATTTATATTGCACATCACAAAGGAAGCCAAATAGAAAAGTTAAACTCAATTATTTTTGTGATAAAATAGGAATGAGTAATGTCTTGTCAAGTTTCTGATATCAGACTTTGGATCAGTATTCCCTATGCATTCCAGTCAGGAAGACAACCAAGACATTGACTGTGATAGAATGGATTCTCAGGTCATCTCCAGAGGCAATAATAAAGACCTGAAGATTGGCATACAAACTCAATACTCAGTATAGTACAGTATGTCTCTAAACACCCCTAAGACTACTGAAACTCCTCCACGAAGTAAGTCTGTTACAGGAACTGATGCTAAGGCAGGTTTTGTTCTTTCATATCTAGCATCATGCAATCAGTGTGATGGGAGGAATATATTCTCCTCCTCAGAGTTGGCATTCAGTAGCCTGCCATAAATAATACCAAGTAGCCTAATATATCATCTTTTTCTTATTCCTGTGTTGTCAATGAAAATGAATTGTTAACGGAACAGTTAACGGAACTCCTATTATCTATGATACTACTAATTATTAATCATTCACATATAGGGAATCCTGACAACGTAAAAATTCTCAAAAGTGAAAGGCAAAAATATATTATAATCAGTTTTATTAAAATCAATAATTTAAAAGCTTCCCTTTTCATGGCAAATAATCCAAAAACCAATGGATTATATCCTATCTCTTGGTTGTTTTTCCTTGTGTGATATAGCTTTAATTTTTCTGAATAAAGTTTGAATTTATTATTTTGTTTCTCACAAACCTTAGAATTTTTTTTTTCACTGTGATGTCAACATCATCATTTGTTTGGGTAGACATTTAAAACATTAGTACATATTAGACAGATATTAACTGAAATCCATAAAACTAAATTATTTACCATTACTTAACATGAAAGTTTTAAAAATATTTTATTTTTTATTTTTATTTTATGTATATAAGTATATTGCCTGTACATAAGTAAGTGCATCCATGTCATGCAATGTGTGAAGAGGTCAAAGGAGAGCATTTGATTCCCTTTGAGCTGGAGTTATGGATAGTTGTTAGTCACCATATAGGTGCTGAGAGTTGAACCTGGGTCCTCTGCAGGAGCAGCCAGTGCTCTTTAATCACTGAGTTATCTCTCCAAGCCCATATGATAGTTTTATATGTTCCATTAGTAACATCAGGAATTAAGCAATGCAAATTTAAGGAGACAGAAATCTTGTGACATTGTTTCTGCCTTCAAAGACTATTATTTAAGAAATGACATCTAGTTGGATGTCAAAAGGTCACAAACAATGTTAGTTGAGAACAAGAATCACAACTGAGAACAAGAATCACAACTGTTAAGGTAAAAATAGAAAACCCAAGTATTTGGTTACTGGGTGAAGAACAGGAATAAGTCAGTGATAATTCCAAATATAGAGTCTATATTTGACTGAGAGAACCGCTATTAGGAAGATCACAATTAGAGATGGATGCTAGGGTGAAGATGATGGTTTCTGGCTGCTTTCAGGGTAACCAACACAGGATTTTTCTAGGATACAGTTCATAAGACAAAGCTCTAAGTTGGGAATGACCAGGCTGATAAATGATTTGCAGTTCTGGGAGACAGATGCGTAAAGTAAAGGTAGTTTATTAGATGCCTGGTAAAGAGAATGAAGACAGAGGAAGACTTCAGGCCCCAATGTTAAAAAAACATTGTTGAGATGAGATGAAAAGAGAGGAAATTAAATATGATGAGACCATAGTGATAAAAGTTATTCACGTACACAAATGAAACAGGGAGTAGCACCTAGAAGAGACCCATGCATTTACAGTCCGTTGATTTGTGATAAAAGTGCTGAAAATATGCAGTGGGGACCCAGAGGATTTCAAGAAGTGATCTTGGAAAAACAGAATTTTCATTCACAGAAGAATGGCACTAGACTACCATGTCTCACCAAGTGTAAAAATAAACTCTTGTTGTATTAAAGACAATAACAGAAACTATGAAATTGCTGGAAGAAACCATAGAGGAAAAGCTTCAGGTACGGGAATGGGCCAGGATTCCCTGTAGGCAAACTCCAAAAGTCTAAGACATTGTAGGAAGGTGGGATCACATCAAGCCATAAGGCATATAAATTGACAACATGTATATGAAAATTCTAAATATCTAATCATCAGGGATGGAAATTAAAGCACACTAGAAATGTCCAGTCACTTATGTTAAGTGAAATAAACCAGCCCAAGGAAAGAAATGTTCTGCATTATTTCATTCATGTGTAGAAGTACAAAACGATAACATCATAGAATTTCAGAAAAGAAAGGTGTTTACCAGAGACTACAAAGTGAAGGCTATGAGGAGGGGTAGGAAGTTGATCACTGGGTACAAGTTACAAGCAGCAGTAAGAGGTTCTGGGCTAATTTACATGGCAGGGTAACTATGGGTTCACTGCAAAGGTTCAGAAAAGGAATTTGAAGGGTCTCAACATGAAGAAAAATAACTACATTTAGGCATAACACACTTCCACATGTGTCAAAGCATTTCATGGTGCCTAAGAATAGACACATTTTTATATATATATATAAATTCCAGGCAGCCAAATAGAAAAGACAATGTGAGCTTGAGAAGATTTTGTTGGTTTTTAAGCAAAGAAAATTTGACAGGAATTTCCTCAGGAATAGAGAAAATGAACTGTTAATAGACAAGAGAATTGTGAAAGTCACCAGAGAACAGCAGGTGACAGTCTTGGGGTGAGGTAGAAGAAATGTTATCATCCTTAGAGACAGGCAGAAGAATGAGAGAATAGGTAACCTTAACATGTAAAATCTGGGAAAGGATTAACACAAGATGGCCTCATTAGTTTGGAAATCAGGAACATGAAGTTATCTACTGAGAAAGAGAGAGATCAAAATTTTGCAAGCAACAAAATTAGGTGACCCTTCTCAATCATTCTTTGAATCATAATTGATAGGCTAAAAAGGATCAATGAAAAAATCCTTAGAGTAGGAAATAAGCTTCCACATGTGTTGATGACATAGAAACACAATGCATCTTCTTTAGGAATGTTGTATACAAAGAACTGCCCCACTTTCCACTACTTCGCTACCCTGTTTTTTCTATTCAACCAGTCTTTGAAACTTAAGCTGGCCAAAGGGCCTCACCCCTTTAAGTATCAACCTGGAGAATGAGTCAGTTACAATTTATGCTAGACTGTTGTACATTCTGAAGACTGTTTATTTTTAGCTTTTAAAAGATACGGAAATAAAAGAATATCTACCTCTGATTCTAACACTTCCAGCAAAGTGACTATTCAAAAGCTTCCACTTGCAACTAGGGGTTAAGTACAAGGTGAAAACACTGCCTATATTTCCAAAGATATCTTTTAACTCTTTTTAGTAGCTCAATATGACTTCTTAATCATACTGAAGCTTAAGTTTATTATATACAAATGGTGATTAAAATACTTATGTTTGCTACCTATGGTAATTTGTGAATCAGAGAGGATCACATATTTGAAAGTATCTTAAAATCTGAGTATAAGGACTTTTGAGATGACAAGGTTCCTGTAGCAGACATCAATCATTTCTACCAAGTATATGATACTGGGCATTTGAGAGGGACTCCTGTTTCTTTATTTTATATTGACATTGCCAAATAGGCATGCACATTTTAAATAATGGACCCAGCATACTGTAACTCCTAAGAGTTACTTCAACATTTATTTACTATTTTGCAAGCTGGATATGATATAGGTAATGGTCTCGCTAAATGGAAAGAAAAAAAAATTAACACTATCATATCTTATGCAATTAAAAAAACTTATATTTTTAACTTTTTGGGACTCTTTGGGTCAAGGTGTATTCTTTCATTATGTACCCAAATAACACACTTGATCCTTCTTAAGCTGTTAGTCATTATGTGTTCATGAACATATATACACATACAATGTATCCTGTGCCCAAGTTTTTTTTTAAGTGTAGAAGGAAATTCTGGTGTGGGATAGAAGTTATACAGAAGGCTAGCAAAGAAACATCGTATAGTTTCATATAGCATCATACTACTATGTGGAGTATAAGAAGAACAAAATAAATTCTGAGTCATTAACATCAATATAAAAAATCCAAGATCCCACTCAACTGGTTTTCCATTTTCTTTCTTTTGGATGAGGAAAAGCTGAGGATAATTAAGTATATACACTTCTAAAGGGGGGTACTATTTTTAAAAGACAGTACCTCTGAAGTTACTAAGATTCAGGACGTTGGTACAGAAAAAGCCGATGTTAATGATGAAAAATGCTAATCAACATTGACTACAGTGAAACATAAAATTTTATTACCTGCTAATTTATATTACCTGCTAAGAAGCATTGGACAATATGGGGCTGGAGAGATGGCTCAGCAGTTAGGAGAACTGAATGTTCTTGCAGAGGACCAAATTTTGATTCCCAGCACCCACATGACAGCTTAAAAACCAGCCACAACTCCAGTTCTACACACTCTTTGACCTCTGTTGGCATTGTAGGGCATGGGGACACATTCAGGCAAAATACACTCGTGCATTTAAAATTAAAATAGTAGATAAAATATTTAAAAAATTGGATAACATGATATTTTTGATGGAGTTACAAATAGGTTGTCAGGAAAACCTAAGTATTGCTTACCAAATTTTAATTAATCTCTACTTTTTCTTACTAAATCTAGTGATCTTAGTTAGAAGTAGTATTTGAGAAGATGTTGCTAAGATGTTATGATATTCTATATCAACATTTTCGTTTAAAAGAAAAACTGCTGTGTGTCTTGTTAGTGAGATACATTTTAGTCCTCACAATGACTACAGTCATCTTACCAACATTCAACAGGTTAGCCAGGAGAATAAGTTGTGGTGTTGAACTGCTTTCCTGTGACAAAAACTCAGGCTATGAACGAAAAGCAAAAGGGGCATCTGGGTGCAAAATCTTGACCCAACAGGCTTTAACATATAGGACAGAATGGATGAAATGTGGTGGGAGAGATAGAGAGGGCTGCAGGGAAGGAGGACTAAACATGATTAAGATCTATTGTATGAAATGCAGAAAAATTCAATAAAAAATACATTTTAAAAATGATAAGACTTATGACTCCCAAGGAAGAATAAACACAAATGCTCCAGACTATGGCAAATCCAGACCAAGAAAATGAGAGGAAGTTCCTTTCAGAGTCCACATTCTACTTTCCTGCAGTTGGATAAGAACAACTCTTCTCTGTTGATCCTTGCTCATTCCTCCAACTCTCCATTCAGGAACCCTGGGGCAAAGATTATGAACCCACTTGGCAGCAGCAGGAGGAAAAAGTGATCTACAGTAAAGAGTCTGGATACAGAAAGCCTCAGCCCCAGTACCCAGAGGCCAAGGAGACCTGTCCCAGGGGATTAGAGATGGGTGGATAAAGTCATTTGTGAAGTGCAGGAGCAAAGAACTAGAGTTGAGATCCTGAAAGAGAAAGCCCCTAAAGCTAAAACTAATGTTCCAGGTTCTAATCCCAGTGCTCAGTTTCTGTAGACCCCAATCTTTTGGGTGATGGTCTCCAAATAACTTCCTTCTCACTCAGACAGATAATTCTCAATGAGGTATTTCAATTAGTAAAAACAGTTTCCAAATAAATGGAAAAAACTAGATTTATATTAAGATCATAGAGTTTAGAATTTTGTATTTCAGGTTATTTACAATGTAAATTATGAGATACATAAATGTATTAAAATGCCTAACTTTGTAACATTTTAAAGCTAATTTCTAAAGATGGTTTTTAGAGCTCTCAGCAAACTCACCTTGGGTAGGGACCCAGTATTTTCATTTTTCAGTCCAGATATTACTAAATTTACATTATATCATTATTAGTATATAGTAAGGTTAAATTGGAATCATTAATATATTAATGTGTCTTTTGAATAAGATAAGATTTACGTAAACAGTGATAATAATCATGGCCACAAAACATCAATAACTACATTGATATAACTTCTATGGAGTCTTCTGAAATTTTATGCTAAATATCTTCTGAAGATTTACCTAGAGAAAGAAGGTTATAATTCTGACTGCATATCATTTCTTCTACTTCTGTGTGAATTCTTTGTAGGAATATATCTGTAAATATAATTGTACAAAAATATCCTTTTATAAGATGATGCCCGTGATTGGCAGGAGTATTTTAAAAAGAAAACCAGTTGATAGGAAATTCCGGTAGATCTTCTTGCTTACCTGAAATGACCTGATAGGAAACCAAGATCTTAAAGGTGATTATTTACCTACTTTTGGTCTTCACTTCCTGTCTAGTTCTAGTAGCTGAGAGAAACTAAAGGAGGGTACGTGGAGTCGGGGAAAGGGTTCCTCTCTCAGCAGCTTCTCTTACAAACTTGTTAGTAGCCCTCTCGATTAAGGTGCATGAAAAATCCAAAGTCAGGGAGCAAACCTGTGCGCCCTCAATTAATACAACTAGCATTTCTACTCCAAAAGCAAGCTCACTGCATGCCCTTATTGGCTAGGTAAATACATCCAATTACCCTTAACATCCAGCACTGTGAACTACTTAATGGCTGGAGATGTTTCTAGCACATACTTATATTTTCAAGGATGTAGAATATTCTCTGTGACTCAAAAGATGCTTGGTTTAAAAAGCATGCTTCTATAGACATTTCTAAACTGTTAAAATGTGGATTGTTCAGCTGGTTCTAGATATCTGACAAATAACTTGTATGCTAGTGAGGAAACTAAGGTCCTTCACTCTCAGCAGCTGTCACACCGTTGCGTTAGTTGGTCCTCTACCGATTTCTAAACTGATCTCTGTCATGACACCAAACTTAGCAAATTCAATCTTCTTTCCTGCTTAAGTTATAAGAAATTTATTTTACCTATAAATTGCCCACAGTAATATTCTTTATCGGCTTTCATTTTTCCAAAAGTTAAAATGCAGAAACAATTTTAATTATTAGAAATTTATTTATTAAAACTTTCAATTATTTTATGGAGTTCAAATAAAAAGAAAAATATTTTCCAATCTGCTGTTTAAACTTGCATCTTGAAAAATGACCTACATATATGAATAATTTTTTAATCAATTTAAGTAAGAATCTTTAACATTAGCTGAGGAACTACTGGTCATTAATAACTGCTGGGTGAGGGAGAGTTGGTCTTCTTTAAGGGAGTGATGCTACATAGATTGACCAGGCTCTAGTAGATGGATACCAAAGGACATTTGGGGACACAAATTTGTCTAGATAGGCCTTAACATACATGACAGAATGCATGAAATTCGGGAATATGGGGGAGTCAGGTGGAGGAGGGAGTCTAAATAGGAACAAGATATATTGCATGAAATGCACAAAAAATTCAATTCAATAAATACTAAACCAAAGAATTTATTTACCTAAAAATTCAAGTGTTATTTAAGTTCCTTCAGTTCAGTTATCTATTAAATAAAAGTCCTATTAAGATATTTTGAAAATTTACTAATATGTATATATAATTAAGGATGTATATATATAGTATGTAAAAAAGTAACATATTTAGGCAAAGTTGATTCTATAGTTTTGAATTAGAAGCAAAGTTAAATTTCAACCCCCAAAGCATACAATTATTTCTAATAAAATCATAATGAACTTTTTTATACTTTGGTCTTATGTCTGCAAAGTGTAACTGTTGAACCACAGATATTGCATTTTTATTGATGTCGTTATAATACATGGTCAGACTGTCTGCATGCACTAACAGTCCCGTGAAATGCGTGAGAATGTCCGTCTACCCTTGCTCAGTCCTGCTGGTTCACTGCCTTTTAGTGTTTTCTAAACTTGACTTGTATTTAACACATTTGATTCCTAAACATATTTATGTGTTTTTATAGTCCCACTTAGAATTAAAGAACTGAATTAGTCCCACTTAGAATTAGAGAAGTGGCTATTTTTGTTTTGTTTTTGTTTTTGTTTTGGAGACAGGGTCTCTTGGTAGCTATGGCTTGCATGGAACTGGCTAAGTAAACCAGGCTGACTTCAATTTCACAGAGATTCACTTGCTTCTGCCTCCTGGTGCTAGAATTAAAGGAACGTACCACCATGCCAGGCTTAAATAACAGGGGTTTCACTTATCCATTTAGTCAATATTTATGAAGTCCTGCTCTCTGTTTGGATTTGGAAATGAAAATTAGGCATATCAGGCAATGATCCCATACTCTACGATGACTGATAGTATTGCCTTTAAGTTATATGTTTATTTATTAGGTTATAGACAAGATAATGTGGATTGCTATAGTATGTTTCCATTCTCTGTCTTTTAAATTTCTTCTTAAAAATAACATTTATTATGTATGTGTGTGTGTATTTGTGTTTGTGAATGTGTGTGGGTGTAGGTGTCTGGGTACCACAACACATGTGTGGAGTTCAAAGGACAAGTTTTGAGTCATTTCTCCACTTCTACCATGTGGGTCCCAGGGATAGAACTCAGATCATCAGGCTTGGAAACAAGTGTTTTTACCTGCCAAGCCATTCCATTAGCTGTCTCCACTCCACCTTTTCCTTCTTTAAAAGCAATTATCTATTCAGTGACAACAGTGTCAGAAAGAGCTCTTTATTAAAAAGTAAGAATATCCTTACTGGGTGACTCCTTTGTCGTTTATAAAGATGACTAAATTTCAAAACATGAAAAAGCAATGCCATTGTGCTTCAGTGTTTAAGGTGAGAAACAAAATTCTTAAAAACTACACAGTCCAAGAATTGAATGCACCTAGATACCTCACCCTGTGACAGAGAATGTACTAATATTGCTTTCCAAAACTGGCTGAAATTTTTTAATGCTCCTGTCTGAAGGAATAATTATTCAAACCACTCATTTTAAGCCAACACTTTTCCAAACCAGTATTTCTCTTCTTTACTCATTTTATCTTGTTATCAGAAAAGAAGCATCGGAAAGAATTCCTACAGAAGGCTACATAGTTACAGCTGGAAATTAAAACTGTGTTTCATAAGATCACACGGGGAAGATCTTCCACTACCCTGGAGAAATTCCAACGGTCTTTGAGCAAAATGGCCTTTTCTCCCAATGTCTCAAAAGATATTAAACTTCCCATAGAAGGGGAATTTTGTTTTCCCTATGAAGGCTTCTCATGATTGCAGAATGGCCTATTTAAAAACTATCCACTTTTTCATGGAGGACACATTTTGTCACTCTCTTGTAATTATCTTCATTTACATAACTGGCATTGCATCCGACCCATCATCCACCAGAGTAGGATGGCAAGCTGCTCTTGCTCTGATCATCTTTATGTTGAAGTCAAGCCATTTCACAGGATTCTAAGACATGCTATTGTGAGATTCCTAGACATTTCTGCTGCTATCACTTGTCTGTGTGTAGAGGAATGCTTGCTACCAGACTCCTCTGGCAGAGACTCAATTTCTGAGTCCAATACTAAGTCATTACTAAGTCTGTAACAGCCTGGTCACTGCTATACACAAATGAGGCATTCTGAAATTTGGGGACAAATCCAAAATACACACCCAGGACTTTCCTATTATTCCATAGCCATGGAAATAACTACATTTTTTTTTATCAAAGGAGAGAGGCAATGTCAACATCTCACCCTACCAACACCAAATTAGACTCTTGGAATTTGAGTGTCTATGGCAGTGCTATCTCCTTGGTCACTTATTAAGAACATTTTTAGGTCTCAGTTATGCCATGTGTAATGTGACTTGGAAAGAGAATACGACATGTAATATGGGGGAGCATAAAGCACACTTTAAACACATTTGTCTGCAGGATGAACACAATTTTGCGGGGAAACAAAAATTAAAGCCACAGTAAGAGACCACTCCATCCCAGTTAGAATGGCTGTTGCCATTAACTTGAAAACTTAAATACATTTCAAATGCCCTGGAAAGTATAGAGAAAAAGTACCATACACAATGTTGATGGGGATGCTTACTATAGTTGTCATGGAAAATGGTATTTAAGTTCCTCAACCAAACTAAAATTAGAACAGTTATATGACAGCATTTACAATATAGATGTACACTCAAAGAAAACGAAATCAACATGTTGAAGAGACATAGGATTTCTATGTCCTTTACAGCATTGTTTACAAAATTAACCTAAATATGCATCAAATGATGAATAGGTAAAGAAAATGTGGCATATGTGCCATTGATATATTATTCAGCCATAAAATGAATAAAAGCACGTTGCTTGGCACAACATAGGTGGGAATGGAGGTTATGATGGTAACTGAAATTAAGTCAGGCATAGAAAGACAAAACTTATGATCTCAGGTACACATAAAGAAGTTGATCTCATAGGAGTAAACAGTAGACTAGTAACCAGTAACCAGACTGGGGAAATTAAGGGGCAGGGGACAGGAAGGGATTGAGATTAGCCATTCAGTACAATGATGCAGTTAGGGAGGATGGAGAGATTCTCGTGATCAATGGAACAATAGTAAAAAATATTGTTATGAAAACTATAAATCACGAAAAATTCTCATTTTAGACCGTAAGGACAGACAATATTCTAATGGTTCTCTACATAAATTCTTAGAACTACACAGGAGGCTATCGTGTAAAGACAGATTCTTGGGTGCCACTCCCATAGATTCTGATCTAATTAGGTTTGAGGGGGATGTAAGAGTGCTTATTTTTTGAAAATTCCCAAAGTGATTCTATTAGCTAGATGTATCTGAGGTTGGTTGCTCTACCAGTTATAACTTTAAAAGAGTTATTAATTGTAATTTATAATAGTATATTATCAATACTTTTGATGTAATATTACTAATTACATTATGAGTCATTGCTCAATGTGTGGGGACACAAGTTATCACCTGATCTGTCATTGGTTCTCCGTCCAGGATACTTTAGCTTTTATTGAAACTGCAATGGTGGATTTCAACACTTGAAAGTTAGAAAAATAATCTGAAGAATAGTTCATGATATCCTTCCATACTACTCTGTGAAGATAGGCCTACACAATTTAAATAATTTGCTAATGACAGGCTTTCTAACAACAATAACAACAACCACAACAAGAATAATAATGACAAAGAAGAAAAACATGCCACCTAGAATCCAAGATTTTCTTTTATTTTCTTGACCATTCCACTTGACTTATAGGTATAAACATAAAAATAAACCATGACCTTTAACCAATTCAGATTATCTACACTCCTTTAGTTCCTCAGAGATGTCACTCCTTCTTCAAGATAATATTCTTTGATTCTTTGTCCATTTTGTCTTCTCCAGAGAATTCTATCAAAAGCCACTGGGCAAAGCTGTGACCTGCTTCTCTGTTTGTGTTGTAGGAAACTTGCTGCTGAGGGAACCTCCATAGGAGTTCTCCCAAGGCCTGCTTTGTCTCCACTTGAGTGGGCTTCTGGGTGGCCTTAGGGACCTGTGTTCAGACTAAGCAGATCCAGAAGCTCCAATGGCAATACTGAGGCTACATTCCATTTATGAACAAACTTGTAAGAAGTGGCATGGGATCATTACAATATTGTTTCTATGGGAACACAAATTCCTATATTTGAAGAATCGGTTTTGAAATGGCTGTGTGCAATAAGTCCTATGAGTAAGTTGAAGAGAGTCTGTGAGAGAATTTGGGTTAACGAAAGGATTTTAAAACACTCTTCTCTCATATCAAGCCCTGAATCTTTCTGTCCAATTTGAGAAAGTCCTACAATCACCAATCAGAAAAGCCTGTTAACAGGCACTAGAACATGAACTAACCAAGTGCAAGCCAAAAGCCAATTTTATGAAGGAACAACACCCAAGTGATACTCAGAAAAACCAGCACCCTAAACTAGAATACTGCAAAGTCCAGTTGGTAAATTTATAATAAATATATGTAATATAACCGAATTTGTATTTTTTTCAATTTAATATTTACCTTTAATTATTGATATATGATTTTTACAGAGAGAGAAGGTATTTTTCTCTATCAAATATACTTCTGACTGAGCATGCAACTCTGAAATATATGCAAATTAAAGATTATGTATAATGAAATTTAGCAATTAAACATTTCCTCAAATTAATAGAAAAGGATATAGTAACTTTTAACAGGAAAATAATGTAATCAAAAATTGGTTGGAAACACCACAGTGGGATATTCTTCTTTAAAGTTACTAATGAATTATGAATTTAGTGTACTGTTAGTAAGAACAAATTTTTTATTTTGTAGCATAACTGTCTAGCCATCAACTCCTGAAGTTTAACTTCTCCTCTATTGCATTCTGGTACATGTCCTAAGGCAAGTTGTCTGATAAATTCTCCTCTAAAGAGTTGGGTAGTCTTTGGTACTTTTCTGAACTTATTTCTCCCCCCACCCCGCCTCTCTCTCTCATTGATGCAAATGTGTTCTGCGGCAGAATTCTTTCTTTGATTCATTTCTTTTTTTGTTGCACTTGCACACAAGCAGTTTGTATCAGGAGACATGGGAAAATGTCAGTATGTATTTTTTAAAGTGCACTTTATTCCATTTTTATGTCTGTTTGGTTTAAAAGGTTTTGTGCTTTCCTGCAGGAAGTCTGAACTTCAGAAAAAGTTTGAAATTATAAAGTCAACCTTGTAACTTATGAATATGCAAGATGAGCCCTGTGAAAAGGGCAAGTTAATATCCCTATTCCAATCATCTTATCGTCCTATTTTCATTCACTCTCATTATCCCAATCCATCTACTTCTACTTTGCTTTACCAAGCTTCCAAGAATGAATAATTGACATAACCATACAGAGATTAACTGAATGAAATAGAAAGTAGCTTTCAGAGGTGCTATGATACCAATAATGGAAGGCAGAGAGCATTATATATGCACCAGTCTTCAGGACAGTATTGAGAGAGAACTCTTGGTTCATCTGTCACTGAGATGTACTATACTAGTTTTATACGGGATAGCTTAAAGTAGGACAAGGCAGCATGAATCTCACATGCTATAAGCCATAAAACAAAGTTACTCTGTTCATGAGACAAATGTCTATCTCTTCCTATTTGTCATTTACCTTTTCATTTTTCCTCACTCTGATCAATGACTACAATATTTCTCAGCCAATTTTCCATTGTCAAATCCCAATGTATTTAGGACCATCATTATTTTGGGTTTTTCCTACTTCTTTCTCTTTCTCTCTCGCTCTTTCTCTCATCTTATTCACTCCAACTTAGCTACAGGATAGGGAACAGCATTTACATGTTGCACTCAAAAATATATGTCTAGATATCTATATGCATTTCCCATGCTCCCATGAACTTACTATATATCTGTCTTAATTATATGCTTTGCCTTATAAATTAAAAACAAACTTTAATGGTTTAGCATTTGAAATGCATATTATCAAGTACAACCCCCCCAAACAAAACAAGCAAATGAAGTTTTTCAGGTCTCTCTCAATTCACCAATTTGGACTAAGTCCAAGTGTTGCAATCGTTCTTGATTGTGTTTAACTTTCACATACCCACATGGATCCTTCAGCAAAACTTTTGAAATGCATCCAAAATTTATGAAACTTCATATCACTTTCCAATGCAACCACTTCCTTCCAACCTCCTCCCATTTTTCCTTGCACACATAGAACTCCTCTCTTATGTGTTTTCTCATTCTCTCCCTTTGATTTATTTAACATACTTTGCACACAGCAGTCAAAATAAATCTTTCTATGACTAAAGACATTATTTCAATTTGTTTCCTTTAAAAACACATTTCATTTAATTTTATTTTATGTATAAGGGTGTTTTACCTCAATGTATATAAGTGCATCTATGTTGTACACTGCTCACAGAGCCCAGAAGAAGGGTGTCAGATTTCCTGGAGCTGTACACAGTTGCTAATGGTAATGGTAACAACCTATCATGTAGGTACTGGGATGGAACCCAAGTCTTCTGCAAGAACAGTCCATGCTCTTAACTGCTGAGCCATCTCTCTAGCCCCCTCAATTTCATGTTTTAAGACCCTCAAAGACTTCCTATTTTGCTTTGAATAAAACTGTATTTAAACTGCCCATTTGCTGAATATAAGACTGAATTTTATAATCTATGTTCATTCTGCTTCAGGCATGCTGAGTCTCCTGAAAACTGCAAATTTAGAGTAGGTGTTCCCCTTATATATGATTCTATTTGCCTGTATTCCCTTTGATACACAAGGCTTGCTTCCTTACAGCCTGTGCTATGATGTTCTTTATTGGTGAGATCTTTTGACTGACATATATAAAACAGCACACTTGTGACATTTTTCATATTCTCTTTCAATTTTATTTTTCTTTGTAGAATTTTGCTATGATATACTATCAATTTGCTTATTGGACAATAATGTTACTAGATGTAAAGTCATGAAGACAAGTGCTGTACATAGCTAGATATGAACATATTTGTCCACACCACAAAATCTCCCCAAAGTACTATAAAAGTACCTTAGCATGTAGTTGGTGATTAGTATTTTCAAAGGAACAGGTCAATATGTTTTCTACAAAAAACAGCATGGTTTGGATATCATATGATAATAAGTTTTCTGAATTATATTTCTGTTATTACCTTTTTCAAGTACTAGAAATCAGACATTCAGAACTGTTTTTTAGTTCTTCAATACTCCACTTGAATGCTCATCAGAAATCACATACTCAAAAAGAAAGAAAAGAAAAAATATTCCCAAACTGAACTCATTCTTATCTTTAAATCTTATTCATGCAGTTTGATTAAGATAAGTGGAAGTCCTCCCAGAAAAGAAAGCTTTAAGCATCATGCCTGATTTATTCTAGCTTCTTTACCCACCCAGCAAATCTCCAAGGCTTACTAATTCCACTTCCTATGTAATTTTATGTGCACCACCCTTTATCACCACAGCTACAGCTTCTGTCTAAGATCCCAACTCTTGCTGACTTATTATTGTAATTCACTCCCTTTGTATACAATTTTTATTCTGAGGGCTTAGCTTAATTTTTATTCTGAAGGCTTAGCTTTGATCAACCTGTTTATTGTTGTCATTTTGTACTTACAAATTTCAAACTTTTTTATAGCATTCTCTATTAAAAATACCTTTACTGGGTCACCTTTCTAAACTAGGGTTAAAAGGTCAGAAGTTAGGATGTAGAGACCTACTCTTCTGGTTTCCTGTTCCTTTCTTTCTAATTGATGCCCCTATGGACTCAGATCTGTCTAGCTTGTGTGCTTCAAGTCTGCAGGAACATTCTGTGATTTGGGTGTTCCAAACCAACAACACCAAATGCTTTTGTAAATCTATAACATAAGTTCTATGAAGTTAAGAAGAATCATGTCAGTTTGGTTCCTTCAGGTATCTCTAGACCTTGACATTGTAATTCCCATGTAGGTACTAAAAATGTGAACTAAGTGTCTTTACTTTTAGACTGAGCAATCTCCCAGGGAAGCTTTTCTTTAACTGCTCTTGCCTTCCTTCTGTCTGTCTGTCAGACCTCTACTAGTTTTCAGGACTATGCTTGAATATCACTTTTGTTACATAGCTTCCCAACCTTCCTCAGCAGGAGGACTCCTTTGTCTCCTCTTACCTTACCTTACACATTTTGTATTTACAATGGCATTTTAATTATTTACCAAAATAAGCATGTTTTAAAAGTACATGTGCTCTCAAAAGTGAGGAATATGTTGTATTTACTCATGTTCAACACCCAACTGTTTCTGGCAGACTGTTTTTATGTCTTGGATGAATGCTAAATGATACCTTTTATTCTTAGGTTTAATGAGGTTATATCCATCTTTGTGGCAGAGTACTCTAGTTGGGAACACAGTATATATGGTCTCATTCTTCCTTTGCTAATAGAAACATAATTGTGTTAGAAAAGGCAATGTATCCTGGTGAAAACTAAATGCTCGGTCTCCTTAAAAGCAGTGGTGCATATGGGACAGAGTTCTAAAGGAAGAGGCATTAACAAATGTCTACAGAGGTCTTTGCTTTTCCAAGAAAGACATTCTTTTGTTCTTCACCCTTCCCTTCTTGCATGCACTGGCAGATAGTCTTAGGTATCTTGCAACTACAAAAGAAAGGTCAAGACAATTACCAAAAGTTCAGTTGTGACATCTTTCAGCCATTGACATAATATCAGAAAAGAGTAACTTCCAGGTCTCTCAGGTTTATGTGGAAAAATTAATTTGTTTGTGTCTCGGTTTTAATCTCCCATGATCCTTGAGATGAGAAATGCCTTTATAGTCTGAGATCTAATTCATTTTCAACTTTTGGTCAAATAAGTATCATCACTGTTATGTACACAAAGGTGAAATTGCATCCTGGAAAACAAGACAATTATGAATAAATATGGAGATCTCATGAAGATATTGCTTAGAACGATTCTAATTCTGCATTTTAAGAGCTTACAGGAAAATATTACTAAGGGTTTTAGACTCCTGACATGAAAGGAATCAGGTAGGGGTTTTGGCAAATTGTTTTTATCTTGTTTAATTAGATATGTAGCTCTTTAGTAGCTTCTTAGTTGTTGATTCAAACTTTTTGTTTGTTTGTTTGTTTCTTTGGTGAGGAGAGTCATTCTGATTTCACAGAATACAATGACTAAGAAACCAAATGATAGTATTGCTTTAGGTTTTAATCATCAACAGTATCTACCTTCTCAGATGTGGGGTAATTATAGATCATTAGAGTTAGCAATGTGAGATGGCAATATTAGAGAAAGAGTATGTGCAGCATATTTGATAATGGCACATAAATATCTTTTTAAATGTATATTTTTATTGAATTTTTGTGGATTTCATACAATACATTTTAGTCATATTTAGATAACTCCTACCCTATCTGCACCCTCCCATACACCCCCAAACTAGGTTTCATGCATTCTTTTATATATGTTAAGGCCTATCGAGTCATGTTTGGGTCCGATGTCCCTCAGTGTGAGATCATCCACTGGTGATTTGTCGATCTGTTTGGAGTTACTCCATTAAAGAAGATCATGAACTCTTCTTACCCAGCAGCGATTAGCTGCCAATAGTTCCTTGGATAAGGCTGAGGCCACCTGACCATTTCCTCAGTTTTATGTTGTTTTTTGTCTGATTTTGAGTTTGTATGGGTCTTGTGCATGCTGTCACCATTGTTGTAATGTCATGTGAGTAAGTTCCCAGGAGTCAATAAGAC
The DNA here is from genome assembly GCA_035773235.1 of Eospalax fontanierii. Classification (NCBI taxonomy): domain Eukaryota; kingdom Metazoa; phylum Chordata; class Mammalia; order Rodentia; family Spalacidae; genus Eospalax; species Eospalax fontanierii. The sequence goes on along the minus strand of CM069528.1, from coordinate 73,529,971 downwards.
TCTGTTTCCTTATTCTGAGAGCCACCCTTGACATGTAAATATCTTTAAGAAATTTATCTCCATGAAAGTATAAAAATAAAGAAAAATGGAAAGTACAGTTTGGTCATTTATATTATGTTAAACTGCAAGTAAATATTAAATAAATATAGAAATATGTGACATAGGAGTGACCATTAACATTTGGTGTTTCATGATTAAGTTTTCAGTATTAACATTTTGCCTTTATTCATTCATGATTTTTCTTCCCATTTTCTGCTTTTTCTCTTAGTCTAAATAAAAGTATATGTAATTAATACCATAGTATAACTGTAATAATTCCAGAGTTATAAACATTGTGATCTTATTTTGGAGTTTCAAGAGTTACACTACTAAGAAAACAAGCAAACAAGATAGAAACAAAGGTCAGAATAGTATATTAGAAATTTTCTAAAGTTCTTTCATAAACAAAGGGTCTTGATTATCTTTCAAATATTTCAATTGCATATTCATATCTCTCTGGGGCAATTTAGAAAAGCCATTTTATTTTCTTCCCTCTATATTTATTATTCAGTAAGCAAATACTTACTGAATATCAATTAAATACTACATATTATTGTTAATACTGGACTGGTTTTGCTTCTAAAGTTGGAATTGTAGATCACAAAGGGAAAATGGCTGTAGATTTAAAAATATCTCAAAATGGCAAACTGCACATTTAAAGTCATGCTCTGGAAATAACACGCTCAAGAAAAAGCAACCTGAATTGACACTGAGAGCTTAGGATGCACATGAAAACAGAAAAGACTGCCATTATTCTCTCAATCTCCTGTTTCATTCACAACAGATATAACCTTTCTATAATAGAATTTTAATCCAATAACAATATATGACATCTCACATTATTTTTAATCATACACAATATCCCAAAAGTAAGTGTAAATGCCTGTAAGGTAATATATATTTGCTGTCCATGGCATAGTACAACTGGTGGAAGTAGGCACCTTCAAAATACCTTATTTGATGTTGGTAAGTACTCTCTCTTCTAATTATAAAATAATTTAGAGACAGTAGAAAGTTATGTGCTGATTTTTCCTAGAAAGTGATTATTGTATTATTAAATCTTAACTTATTAATATCTAACTACTGATAACATAATTCATAAAATGATAGATAAATATGCATATAAAACAAACCTCTCTGCATTAAAATAATTGAAAAGAAGGGGTGCGGAATCATAGAATATAATGAAAAGCCTAACATTTTAAGATAATTCAAATTCATTAATTTCAAGTACATATAGCAACTTGAACACTTAAGCTAAGTGTTGCCGAGTAGAAATCCCGCTGACCTGTCTTAATTAACAGAAAAGAATAATTCATAATTAGCACATTATTTATGAGAATGAGTGCTTCTACATGAGTTTAAGTGTTTGAAAACAATTGGAATCTCTAAATTCTTCACCCACAATCTTGATTTAATGAGTAACTTGTTTAATTAATCAGGTTTATTATCTAAAAAACTTAGTTAGATTTTTATTCCCCCCCAAAAAGAAAAGAAAAATTCAATGGAGAGATAACAGAGGAGGATATCGGAGTCAGAGCTGCATTTGAGGAGTTGCAGACATGAATCAACTGTGAGAGTCAAACTGATAATCTTCTCCTAGTTAAAGCAAATTAGTTAATTTCTAGTTAGAAGGAGCCAAGCTAATTATATAGTCTGGAGATGCAATAGTTTTAATTCAAGTTTATCTACTAACAAAAACAAAACGCTGAAGTTAAATATGAGTTATGTCTTGAACATTTTTTTTTTAAATTTCGATCCCATATGCTCTAAAAGTCATTTAATCTGTGTCTACCTGATATGGAAAAGAATGGGTGACAGAGAGGTCATGATTGTGTTCACATGATTCCAAACATCTGGATGAAACCTGAAAAATTTACCCATACACCGTATATATGGAAAACAGCTGTCTATTTGCATAATTTGTTTACTTTTCATCCAGAGGAGTATCATGTGGACATACTCTTCTCTGTGTGGCTTTTTGTCTTTGGGATGAATACTGATGCTGTCCCTTCTCAAATATTTTAATCATTAAATTACAGCTTTACCCATTAAAAGATGACTTGCATTGCCTACATTATGTAAACTGTCACAGTGTGCTTTCAAATAAATAAAATAAAGTGCAACTATTTATTTATAATTTATATATGATAATTTATAATATTGGCAATAAGGGACAGAACAGCTTGTGGTCTAAATGTGCTATATTAATGAAATAATGTAATTTTGATATTTGAATTTACTGCAGGGACAATCAGCCTACGCAAGGACGGGATGTTCTTTGGAGACATATATGAAACAAACTGACTTTATTTCAAATTAAGCAGGATAGATGTGAGAAAGAAGTAACCAATAATTTTGAAAAACTGTTTAAAATAACCAATATATCACAGCATAGAAATGTAGATTATGGGACTGATAGAAACAGATTGAAAAGATAGAAATTAATTGATTTCATAGATGAAAGCAAAAACTGAACTCTGTTCTAAGTTAACCTATGTGAAAATCACCAAAATACACATCTGCAAGAACTGTATTATCACTTTCAAAGTATTAATTTAATATTTCATTTTAACGTGGGACCCAACCATTATATCTGGCAATGATTTCCATAAAATACTTCCACTTTCAACTTGCCTCAGTTCTTGGTTTGGAATAAACATAAGGTCTTTGTTTAATTGACACTTCTGTTTATTCTTCAAGCAATAACATTTATTTTTATTTGCCCATTAAGAGAAAAATATAAAACTAAGAAATCAAAATAAGAATATACAGTAAACTAAGGAATAAGTAACAAGCACAGACACAAAAAGGCATGTGTTATTTATTAATGGAATAAAACCAGAAAAAGATGGTGAAAACATTTGTAACAAAGTCCATATAGAGAGAAAAATTTTAAAAAAAAACTTTCTATAGTCTATAAAAGACAAATTCATCTTAAATTAAAAGATAAAATTAAACTCAAGCAAAATATATTAACATTTGAACAAAACACAAACTTATATGTGCTAAAAGCTTCATTAACGGTGATAGAGTATGATATTCAAACAGGCTACATTTAATATTTAATGTCAAAATATATTATAGATTATATCCGTGACTCTGAAATCTGGAGTGTTGATTTTGGCTTTCTATCATTAGTGTGTTTTATCCACTATCATTTTTAGATAGCCCTGGTCTATCTGACCATCTGAATTCTACACATGTTCGCATAATAATATATTAAAAAAATCTTTAAGACATGTAGGCACTAAGTTATTTAGAAAATTAAATGAAGTTACTTTTTGTCGTGTCAAATTTGCTGTCATCTGTGAACTGAAAAAAACAAACTGAAAATGTATAAAATTAACAGACTCAAGATATATTTTTCTTGAGTCAAAACTGATCCAATAAACTTCACAGAAAGAATAAAGTAAAACACAAAGTCACAATGGTCCTTCTATGTGCTGGTTTCGTCTGTGCCATGCCTCAGCAGAGGAAAAGAGTTTCACTCCTGTTGTTTATTGATTTTCTAGATTAAGAATCCCAGTGAGAGAATTGTAACAGACAACCATAAAATTATTTTTGGTGTGCTTATTTGCCTTTCCCTTGCATCTATTTGGCCTGTGCCTGTAGACAATTATGCGTCCTAGCCTAGACTCAGGTGCTAATAATGAAGGACAAATAGAATCATATGTGTAAACTTCCCCTTCTGATGAAAATTTATATTAACTTTCTGCCACTGTAAACAGAACTGCATAGCTCAGCGTCCCTGATGAATTGGTGATGAATTCAGTCATTTATATCCCAGGAATCTGTGCATTTATGGGAAAAGATGAAAACCGTCTGTATTGTGTAACCTTGCACTTTTTGAGTAAGAAAAAGAAAACACCAGCCTGTTTAGTTCATCACTTAAAGTGTGTAAATTTCAGCTCAAATACCAGATTTCTGCATGACTCCTTCAGTCTCCACTTTGGGGATCCATGCCAATATAAACAAGCCAAACAGTGAGGAGAGCCACGTTATCGCTACAACTGTGAACTTACACACTTTCAGCCTTCCATCAAGACTGTTATGAATATCTTTACAATACAACAGAATCTTTGTTATATACTGAGGCAGGACAGTTTGACAGTTTGGCAGCTCTGTTGGAGAACAAAGTAATTTGGGATAGATAAGGACACGGCTAGGCTTTTTCTTACTAAAAACAGTTCATCCTATTCTGAAAGTGGCACTTTCAAAACACTGTCAGATTTCTTTTCTAACCAAAATTTTCAAAGATAAATTAATGATTGCAAAGATCTGAATAATGATCAAATAAGGCTCAGCATTTGCACAAATATGCCTCAAGTATAGCGCATGACAAAAATATCAGAGCATTTACATGTAGAGTTTTTAAATTAAAGTATGTTTCAGTTGTTCTTCTTAATATAAATACTTAGGTAAATGCCGCTTAGAAACTGTATCTTAGAAATACACTGATGTTCTGGACAACTGAAGAAAACCAAACAAAAAAAAGCAACTTAAGCCATGACACACCACACATTCTTCAGTGACTCCATTAGAGGCAGGGGAAACCCAAAATAAAACAAGAAATGGCTATAAAACCTTTTCGCTAATTTACTAATATTAAACTTGTATCTTCCCTAAATTTCTTAATTTCTCTGTTACACATGGGTGCAGCACTAAGTCTATTTAAGAATTTCTCAAATCTTGCCTTTTCTTGGCCATATTTTAAAATGTGACTACAGATTTCACTATATTAAGCAAACAAGAAGAGCAGAAGTCCAATGTTACTGAAATACAGGAAAATTTATTGTGACAAAGGAGATGTTATTCTTGTTTTAATGCTTGTTACATGGTTTGTCTTTGCAAAATGGCTTCCAAGTTCCCATTTCACAGTTACAAGACCATTCACCTCCTCCTGGTACACTTTGTCTCAAAGTTGCCTGTGTCTGCGCCTATCATTCTGTGTGCTTGACCTTTCAGTAAGCTGAAGAAGATACAGTTATCTTCTTTTCTGACATGCAACATCTATCAATCAACATGTTTTCACATAATTTATTCAAGGCAAATAGCAGCTCCTAAGGCTAGTGAACCGCAGCGCTATCCCAGTGATTTTGATTAAGAAATGATGTGCACAGCTAAGGTGAGAAATGGAAAACCCAGAGGAGTATTGATGAAGATGTATCAGAAACAATAAAATGGAGCACAAAGACAAAATGAATGTTTGAAAACATACATAGGTCCAGAATAATGAACCTTGATAACCTTGCTGAAACTCAAGTCCAGTAAATTGGGAGGATATATAAGCCAATGAACTAATGATGCCAATTTAGTTTGCTTTTAGTATCTGAGGTTGTATGTAGCTTTGTTGGGTTAATTCACATTTTTTTCCTCATTGAATCAAGAATTTAAATTAAGACAAAATGATTCTTTTTCAATTTCATGCTGAAGTAGCTCAAGTTAGTGAATGTAATTTCTCCTAACAAGAAAAATTTATCACTGTACAGCTTACTCAGTTACCTCTTGTAGTGAGTTTTGATATGCATTTATGGATTTGAATGGATAGAAAGATTGATAAATGTGGCAAAAGACTAGTCCTTCTCCAAGGCAAAGTAAGCACAATTAAGTGACTCTGTGAGCCCATATCTTTCTTACTACTTACAGCATCTCTTCGGTAATTATAAAAGACAATTAAATTTGTGTATTATGCTTTGTTGTTTGTCTCTCAATTCTAGCATATACTCTACCATCAGGAGCATACTATGTCTTCTGCAGGCATGGCTCAATCATTAAAAGGTTGGACTACTTTAAACAAATAACTTGGCAGATTTTACTTCATTGTTTTTCAAATCTCCATATGTCTAAAGTTCTTTGAAAATGAATGTTTAGTGTTTTGGATTAAAAATAAAGAAACATTTTTTTTTTGTCAGTAGAGGTTTCAAACGCTGGAAATAAATAAGGTATGAATGAAGGCCATATCATCGAAAAGCAATGGGTTGTTATAAAACATATGCCTATATAATGATTTAAAAGACAATTCTGGGGAGTGATAAAGACTTCAGTCTTACAAAATAACAAAAAGGGGACTTACAAATCTAAAGTTGGTAAACTAAATTCCAATTCAGCTTCATCTGAACAGCAAAATCTTGAACCACCCAAAGCTTCAATGCCCACCCTCACCTCTTTCTCTCTCTACCACCACCCAAATAAAGTCCTACTATTTAGCCCAGACTGGCATCAAACTCATAATCTTCCAGCCTCAGCTTCCTTAGTGCTGTGATTACTAGTCTGCACCACCATGCTTGGATTCAAATCTATATTCTTGATTCTAATATGTTCATAAAACTGCATTCTTTTATACTGAATTCTTCTTTACATTGGGAACTTGTTGTATACCTCATCATTTTCCATAAACACACTATTTTGAAAGTTATCTGTTAATTAGTAATACATCTATCTTTAAAAAGAAACAATGTAGACATCACACTGTACAGTAATAACAGATGTTAAAGTGATTGTTAAAAACAATATGGAGAACACATTTTCAGGATCAGAACAGACACGTTAAGAATGATACATTTACTAGAGATTAGATGTGCCTTTAATGCTAAGCTTTTAACAACTCACATGAAGGAATAATCATAATTAAATTACAAGCTTCCTCTGTGAATGCAAAGAGGTTCCTCAGAAACAGAGAACTTCCTAACTGTGAGGTCTGAATTTCCTCACCACCATACCCCTGGAGTAGGTACCGAGCAACATCCTGCACAGATTCTTAAAGTAATAAATTCGGCACATCGTTAAACAGTAACTTTCCTTCAATATAGGCTGATGGAATTAAGACATTTTTTATGCAGTCAACAGGTGTGGAATAACTAAGGGGTACCTCAGGAAACCAGGCAACTTAGCACAGATCACTCTCACAAGCAGCTTTTCATAGCTCATGGACAGAGTGAGAAACATCTTATGATTTCTTAAGGGGCAGTAGCATAATGCTTCTAAAACATGAATTCCCAAACTTCACCAAGATTATCTGCAGACTGGTTGCTCAGCTTTGCCCCAGGGTTCCTGATTTGATAGGTCTAGGAAGGCCTGAAATTTTTCATTTCCAATACCTTCCAAGTGATGCTATTGTTGCTGGTCCTGGAGTTTTAAGAACCTCTCCTCTAGGTCACATGTTGAGAACCAAAGAACTTTATCAGTTTGGGTAAAACAGACAAGATCCTCCTGAGGAAAGAGAGATGCTCAACAAAGACAGCAAAGTCCCACACTGGGCAAAAATCATTCTAAATCTGAAAGAAGAAAATTTATCAGCAAAGTATCCATATAAAGTTATGTTGAATAGCTTATGATCTTTAACTAGGCAAACTGTATTTACATAAAGGTTTCATTTGATAGAAGAATAATTTTTCTTGGGTAAGACAACTGTTTTTCAAGATCATTCTCATTCGTAATAATATCATGCTATCCTCTTGTAAACAGACTCAGTGTTTTGTAGTCCCTTATTAAATGTGGTTTCCACTGATGAACTTCATCTATCATTTTATTCACCTTTAATCATTTCTTGCTTTCTATTGTTGGCATTGAACTTGACTATGCAGTAATTATTTTGAATGTATATTTTATTTATTAGATCATTACCTTCATCAACATAAATTTCAGAGTCCTTTGGAATTCTGCTGGCTAAAATAGAGAATCAATAAGTATTTGTCAAAATGATCTTAACAAGAGGAACAAATGTTTTAAGGGGATTAAGTCCAAACAATTGTTCTATCCAAGGATAGAGCCAAAGAATAAATTATATATATATATATATATATATATATATATATATATATATAAATGCATTTTATATTAATACTTGGAAATATAAGTTTCATTTGCAGCCATTTCCCCATGAATAAAAGCAAAGTGACACTGAATTTAAGAAAGAAAGCCTGTAAGGCAACTAAAAATGAATTCTGTATGATGGCAATTAAGATTTCTATTTAGTCTGGCAATGTAGCTCAGTAGTGGTGGGCTTTCTTAGCACATTCTCTACCTGTTTGATTTCTATCATCACCACATGTGCACACGCCCACACACGTGCACATGCATATGCACACACACATGCACGCATTCATGTACACACACACTCACCCCCTTCACACACAAACACACAGATACACACATGAGCTGAACATGATAGCGGCCATGTCTACCCTAGCACAGGTAGACTCCAGTGGAAGGAACATGAATTAGAGGCCAGCATGTTCTAAGAAAAAATTGAAATATTTATGGCTAATGATTTTATGCAACAAAATCATTTTAACATATGTTGCACCATTATCTGGATGGTTTAGAGGATAAGATGTAGCACCCGAGGACAAGCTGACCAGAGTTCAAGTCAGTCTCTATTAATATTCTGTGCACATGGCTGAGCTATTTTTTCTCAATTTCATCATCAATAACCAGAAGAATTGTCCTCAACTTATTTAAAAGTCCAGCTGGAGGACAGTTTGGTAGGATAAGCATCAATATATTTGAACACTATGTAATTATTCTATTAATTAAAAAAATGCAATCAAAAGTATGTGGTCCTCTGTAAAGTCTGTGGATATTTTTGCTCTTACTGACTAGTCATGAGACTGAAAATTTAAAAGCTGGCTTAGTGTGTTTTCTTAAATGAAAGTATACAGTCTTAAAAAACTGATTTACAGTCTCCAACTAGTTTTAGAATATAATATGAACCTGAAAAGAAACATATAAGCTCTTTTTGACTATACAACTAATAATAGAATTTAAAGTATACTACTAAATTAGTAGCAACATTACTTTGTTGCTTGATTTTTTTTTTTCTTTTTGGTGATGCTGGGGATCCGACTCAGTGCTGTCTTTATGCTATGTCAGCTATCTCCCACTAAGACACATCACTGACCTGAATTATTCTTTTATTATGTTCAGATTACATCATTGCTTTTGAAACTTTTTTGTACATTTGAAAATTTTCCTATCAACTTTGAACTTAGAATCTGGGTAGTATATTTCCTCCATCCAATACTTCTGATTATATTAGATTGTATATGTTTTGAAGTCAGTATCATTACATCACATTATATTACATTATGCCACATATATTTGTGACCATACCAATTTGAGAAAATGTAATGAACAAATATACAAGGATGCCAATGATCTGGCCAGGATACAATTAGATAGTAAAGAGTTTGAAAAGATTTAAAACTCACAAGGTTTTTAAACTCTAGGTTTTGAGCAAGTAGGGTTAGAAACAGCAAGCCTGAGTCCTTCCTAATTTTATCTTCAGTAACTTTAGTTCATCAAATAAACATTCTATTAATTTGCTGAATTATAAATAGAATCTCATTCAGTATAAATTATTTATCATAAAATTAAATTCTATACTTTAAAATTTTAGAATTTTACTATTGTTATATTTTATTAATAATTACTTCTCTTTTTCTCTTCCATCTAGTCTTCTGCTCACTTTCATATAAAATAAAGTTGCCACATTGTACCACAGGTTGCCTGAGAACTCATAGCTTAATATGTCTTTACCCATGAGGCAAGCCTCTTCAGTGATGGGATAACAGGAAGGAGTTACCAGACCTGGATTTGATAATAATTTTTCCAAAGAAAATCATCTTTTTCCTCCTGTTTGCTCCTTTTACTTATAAATATATAATGTTTTATTGATTAGATGAAAATCCGAAGCATTGTATGGATGAAATTTTTAGTCTGAGTATTTTATCCTTATAAGTCCAACTTAATTTAATTTTTGTGTATAATTTCTTAAAATTTGAAAGACATATCAGGCACGGTTGTGCATGCCTTTAATCCCAGCAGATAAGAAATATATTATGCTGCACATCTGCGGGCAGAGGCAGGCAGATGTCTATGAGACACACAGAGGTCGGCCTGGTTTGCAATGCAAGTTCCCGAAGTTCTAAAGCTTCAGCAAAATCAATAAAAAAGAGAAAGGTACAATTCAGGCATGTAACATTAATATTCTCTTCTCCAGTAGAATAAAGTCTAGGATCATATTACCCATAAATATTGCCCCCTTTATAGTTTTTATGATAAACAAATATTTTCTTTTCTGGAAGATAACTGTATTGATATGATTATTTTTAACAGTGGTAGTAATTAAAAAAGAAACAGTTGTGCAATGCAATATGTAAAAAGAATTAGTATAAGTGGACTTTTTTACACTAATGTTTAAGCTCACAAAATGTAAACACTTTTTTTACACACACACACACACATATATATATATATATATATATAGAGAGAGAGAGAGATCTACTTAAATTTATTTAAAGAAATATTTCCTATCTAAATAACAATAGAATTCTTTTCCAAATCTCAAGCAACAGATTATTCATATAAATAAAAATACTACATGGTAAATAAAAATGTATCAAAATTTCTGAAAGTCACATTAATAAAAATAATAAATCTTAGCTGAGAAAAATGTACCATAGCAGTTAGTATAATCCTCAGATGTTTATTGGAAAAATCAGCAGTATTTTCATGAAAATCTCATATCTAGTATTATCTGCAGGATACTGTGGTGAGGCATATCTTGGAACAGTCTGGTTTTTGGGGCTGCAGGGGATGCACCTGCCTCTGGACCATCATGCTGACTTGCAGACAACCAATACATTCTAGTGAACATCAAGTTTTAACTTTGATCAAGTATTCATAAAAGCTCCAGGCTTGTTAGATTTTTATAGTTTGTGCATGTGGTAAACTAGGAGTAGAATTCTGTCTTGCCCTCTCTGTAATAAATATGGTATAGTTAGGGTTGATTTTGCATGTAATAATGCCTTCCCATAGGGAACGCCACAAAAACAGTGAACATTAATTACTGCATTGGCATAAAGTACATCACTTGTTACTTGGAGATTGAGAGGGTCAATGTTTTGGCACCATAAGCAATAAAAACTAAAGAAAATAAAAACAAAATTAATACAGTACTTTTATTTTTGAGGCAGGGTCTCACTATGTAACCCTCGCAGGCCTGGAACTCACTTATAGATCAGACTGACCTCAAATTCAGAGAGATCAGACTGCCTCTGCTTCCTCAAGTACTGGGAGCCCTATTTTTCATGAAAGGAGTGAAAGACATGCCAAATCACCTCCCTAATACAATTGTTTTAAAGACATATGGAAACATAACAACAACTTTATATTAATGCACTCTGTCCATAAACTTCTATGATATCAATCTTTGTTAACTGCAAGTTTTGGATCAGTTTCAATTTCTAAATTATCCAAGATTTTATAATAGGATTAATATCACTGTAGAAAATCTGTGTGTGGAACTAAGATATATATATATATATATATATATATATATATATATATATATATATATTCCATAGCATTTAAAAAATTCTCATATTTAAAAACTACAGCTTTGTTATCATTTTCCTTTCAGTAATTGCTGATGGTTTGAGGAAAAGGACCGGAAATGCTTTAGTTTTCAATGTGCACTTCATAGTTTTCTTGGTTGCTGGCAAAGGTTAAAAAAAGAAATGCTGTGCCTGTAGCATTATAGTCTGAACTCAGAGCAAGATTGTGGTGGTACTGGATTGCAACTTAGGGGCAATTTCAAGGCAATTTCTTTTCAAATTATGCTATGAACACTCTACGTACACAATTCTTTGATTTTTTTATGGAGCTGCTTTTTATTACTTTTGGCAAAATGCCCCTTATATTCGACTTAGTTATTGCAAGCTCAAATTGATAAAAATATTTATATCTATCGACATTAAAAATCATTACTACTAAAAATGTGTTCCAATCTCCAAAAACAATTATGTGGCATTTTAGAAATATACTAATCTAAAAACCCTGATTCTTTCACTGTAGGTTTCACTATGTAAATCAGCAGAGTTATAGGAAAAGTTTCTGTGAATTAAAGACAAATTATAATGCTTGATTTTATGATAGCATTACCCATGGTAACTTCAGGTCATAAAAGTCATTTGTTTACAAGCCCCATGCCTTCCAAATTTAGAGAGTCAATTTGTTCTGTTTCTCAGGGTGCAGAAGGCCTCTATAGGGTGGAGGACCACAATCTGTTTTTAAAGATCATATACTATTTGCATACTACTCTCATTTTCCTTTAGTTAAGTTATTGTACGTCTATATGAGTTGCTTTTCTCTCTATAGGACTGTACTTAATATAAACTATGTTAATATATGCATTCTTTTTGCATGCTTGTGTTTGCACACGTGTGTGTGTGTGTGTGTGTGTGTGTCTGTGTGTTAGTGTGGTTTCAGAGGATGGGCTGGGGCTGCAATCTAGGGATGCACATGTTAGGCAAACACGCTACTGTTGAGCTTTGTGCCTGGTTCTCTCTTCAATTACTAATTTCAGACAGCATTGCACTAAGTCGTCGGGCTCATACTCAACTCAGCATATTCTAGAAACACCTTGAATTTACAGTCCTTTTACCTTAGCCTCCCATATAACCCAGCTAGCTGGGATTGTCGACCTCTTCCACTGGACCTGACATCACACAAAACTTGAGTAGAAAGCACAGAAGTTATGTAGGTGGCCCCAGCCCCAATTCATGCACAGCCTCCCTTGTTACCCACATCTGCCCCCAGAACGGTAGGTTTGATACATTTTCTAAGCCTACTTTAACATACTGTTTTCACCCCTTACATTAGGGGTCATCCCTGGTGTATGTTTTATGGTTTTAGACAAAGTATAAGTACATATTAAACATTAGAGTATCATACAAAGGAGCCTTTTTATAACCCTGGACTTCATATAGTCCCCCATCCCTATCAAATGACTCCTAATAACCACTGATATTTATATTGTTTCCATTGCTTAGACAGACTTTTCTAGAACACCATATAAGTGGAATTAAGCGGTGTTACTTTTCTTTCACTAGTAATATTAATATTCCTTCTTTTCCTTTTCATGGTTTGGCAATTCAATTCTCTTTCCTGCTGAATAATGTCTATCATCTATAAATGTCATATTTTACACATGGATCTATCTATAAAGATACATCTTGGTTAGCTCTCCATGGTATCAAATATGAATATGCTGCTATGTGCATCCCTGTGCAAGTTTTGTTTGATATGTTGATATGTTTTCAGCTCAAAAAAAGTACAATTGCTAGATTATAGGGTAAGAAGGTGTCTAGCTTTGTAAGAAACCTCCAAATTATCTTCCAAAATGCATGCATCAGTCTTCATCCCACCAGCACTAAATGGACATTCCCTTGCCCCTGGATCCTTACCAGTGTTTGGTGCTGTCAGTGTCCTGAACTTTGGCTATTCAGACTTGTTTCTAGTGTATCTCACTTTTAAAATTTGCACTTCTATGAAAATATTATGGTAAATGTCCTTACATATTATCACAGTCTGTCTATACAGCTTTGTTTTGTGACCTGGAAAAGCTGTTGGAACTTATTTTAAATCAGGTAGTAAATGCTCTACATCTTTAAACTTTATCTGCTGGATTTTCCACTTGCAGATGTTCAGGGCTTCAGACAGTGGAATGGAGCAAGAAAATACATGTTTGGATTATTTCTTCTTCCAATCATTCTTACCCTTGCACCAGTCTACAGACATTGGGCTCTCTCAAATGGGAAGAAAATGTGGTGACATGCAGGTTGAGGAGTAATACAAACTGGGAAGGAGGAAATGAAGAAAGATGTAGGGAGAAGCTGTATAGGTAAAGCAGCATACAATAAACAGGACCAAGCTCACACTGTCTTTGACTCACTGACTCACATGAGTAGACTGTTTCCAATGTCTAATCATTGCAAGATTATTTTATCTCCAGTTAACTTAAAATAAATAACAATGGGCTGGAGATATGGCTCTGTGGTAAAGAGCACTTACTGCTCTTTCAGAGACCCCGGGTTCAGTTAGTTTCTAGCACCCACATGGTGACTGACAATCAAGAGTCCATAACTCTTGTTCCAGGGGATCCAGTTCCCTCATACAACCTCCCTCAGCATTGCACATGCATGGTGCTCATACCTACATAGAGGTAGAACACTCATACATATAACATAAAAATGAATAAAAACTTAAATAAAAAATAAAATAAATACACAGAACCCTAAAAAATTAATTCTGTTTAGGATGTTAAGGAGTCTCTCTTACAAATTCGTGTGGATACCATTAAGCTTCAATTACCTTAAAAATACTGAAATGAGAATAAGGCAGTAAGTGATATTTTATCATAAACTGATATTAAACAAAAGGAGATATGCAATTAAACTATTTTTACAATAGTTGGGTAGAGCCACATTATTTAAAACAATTTAAACATTTTGGTGCTGGAGAGATGACTCAACACTTGAGCTGGCTGGTCTTCCAGAGGGCACTGGTTTTATTCCCAGCACCCACATGGTAGCTAAAGACTATCTATAACTCCAGTTCCAGGGCATCTCAAGCCCTCTTCTGACCTCCATGGGCATTGAACAAAATGAGTGCACTTACACACAGGCAGGCAATACACGCAGGCATAAAATAGAAATAAAAAATAAAATACTTTAAAAAATCTTTCAACTGTTAACATCAAGATTGTTTACAAATTATGAAGGCACACAATATCACTGACAAAATAATTTAAAGCATAGAGGATCTGCTTGAAAGGTGGTGTCATCTACTAACAGCTCAGGGCATGGATGGCTGTATATTCTACTTTTCTGTCAATCCTTCAAAAGTAGTCCTATTTGTTCATATTTGAACGTATTGTTTTCTTAAATGTTCTGGTTTGTGAGTACATTAACAGGACATACACTGAGATCTCTACAAACTTGTGGATTAAACAATTCCCGAAGCTATAAAATGTTAAAGAGCTTCGATGAACATATAGACTTTACATGCTAGGTAATTAGAGCACGCTCGGACTTGAAATACTCTTAAATTTTAAAAAAATGTAGATCACGGGTGGAACTCAAATCTCAAACTCCAAATTTACCATTGAATTGCTAAGATGAGGTGAAGGCATTTGTTTTAATACCACCACCACCGTGGTATTAAACCCCCACTTCCTTACTATCAAGATAACAAGTCGGAGCCTAGATATCAGTGATCTGAGAAAAGTTGTTGAAATTTCAAATCTGTAGGAGATAGATAACTACTTCCAAACCTGTGGTCTCTATGAGGTATGAGGTCTCTAAACACCTGCATTTTACATAGGTAACTGTATTCATGGAGAGCTAGTTTTCACTGATTATACAGCAGACCAACAGAAAATATATGGAACCTGTCTTCACAAGTCACCTCCTCCAAGTGATACTTTCTGCCAGGTGTCAGTTTACAGTTACTTAGTTCAATCACACTCTCTGTGCTGAATCCACATTGTAATCTCAGGAGCACCAGCAATTGCTATTGTTACACAAGTAACAGTTCCATTTGTGGAACCAAGAGTAAAAGGGAGCAAATATTTGTGACTAACTGTAAAGGGCAAGATTAAGACTTCCACAGGTACACTACCTGGGTTTCAACATTTTGTACCTACATCACTTAATAGCACTGCCACCTTGGGAAATTTACAAGTTGTGCACGTCAGTACATATTTATACCTCTACAGATAATTGCATATTTATATAAATTATTCAACTGAACGGTATACATTGTTTCAAAGCTCACAAAATGAACAGAATTTACCCCGAACATTAAGTAAACCAGAACATGTAGCTTGATTAAAGTATTGTCAGAAATGTGGAAGTTTTCAGTATTTGGCACTTTCTTCTATCAGTTCTTCTCTTGCTGTATAATATAATTACTCTCATTGACGTTATAGACCAAGTAAAACAACTGTCTAGTTTCAAGAACTCTCAAGAAGGCCAAAATGCAGTTTGAAACATTTGCCTACAAATTATCAATTATTCAGATGACTTTTTGTCTAAAAATAAAGTATACAAGTGCCAGTGCATTGAATTTCTAGAAATGTTTTTGAAAATGTACTGTAATAAGACAAGTATTGTCATTTTAAGGGACATTTAAGAACACTAAAATATAAAATATGCCCTTTCTAATAGACCATACAATAAAATAATATTATATTTTGTGCCTGTTAATTATTATTATTGAGACAGATTAGTATAGTTATTTTAGTATCTATTTAACCATTATCTACCTATCTATCTATCCATCTACCTATCATCTATCTATTCATGTACTTGAGATAGAAGCTAGGGTCTCAGTCATACTAAGTCAGCATTTCACCACTGGGCTAAACAACAGACCAATATAAAATATTTTAAATTGTTTATAAGTCCTATTTTTCACATTTGTTGTAAAGCATTTTTTGAAAAATCTGATGTTGATCTTTTAAAGTAGTTAATTGATACTGTCTTCTAAAGTAATCATTGCATTTCAAAGCAGTAATTTCACTTCAAAGTTTTAAAATTCAGGATTCAGAACAAAAGAAATATGTTTAATAATCTACAAACATAATTATCACACTTAATACTATACAATGCTCAGTTAAACATAAATTCATGTATGTTAAATATATTTTTCAGGTAAAATTACCAATGTTTATATAAAATAGTTATTTGCTTAAATCAAAGAGAAAGGGAGACTAATGGATGTGTAATATGACACTGGAGAGGGAAACAGGTGAATATGATTAATGTTCATTTTTATACATGGGTAAACATATCAGAATGGGAAACACAGCTTGGACGTTTATGCACTAATAAGACAAATGAAAAAATATTTACTAAAAGTACTTGTTTAAGTAATATTTCAAAACAATAATATTAATATAATGATGCATTTGAAATCTAATATAAATATGACTCAGTCCGCTTATGGAAACCAGGTTTTGAAGATATATTCTGCCTTTCAGAAAGTCACAGTACACACATACCAGTATAATGTCACTTGACTTGTATTTTTCCCCTAAAGCTTAAAGGATTCTAATGTCTCTTAAAAGATCTCACTGCACTCCACAAGACCCAAGGAGCATTTTAAGTATGCTTTGTGAAAGTTACTATAAATAATAGTTTTGAAAGTGGGGGCATTCTATCCTGAAAGAAAAACTGTGAACCAGGAATCATGAAATATTATAAGGAATATGAAATCTATATAAGCCTGAGAAAGATGAGCATTTTTTTCCAAGTGTGATTTATATCCATATATTGTAGAGTACATTTAAAACTTAATTGACTAGGAACTTAAAATGTTCTCATGTCTTAGATATAGCATTAGAAGAAGCAGACCAGTAAATTTAACTTTAATTATAATAAAAGGAGGATGTTCCGGGCTATTTATTATTTTTTTAAATGTACATGTAATTTAATTACATTAAAAGTCTCATTTATTATAATCTTAATTATACACTGGTCTAGTCATTTAAAACTTCCCATTGAACAACTACTAAGTCTCCAGTAGATGCCAGGTACCCTTTAGACCTAGTACTTGATATTAAGATTCCATGTACTGTGTTAAGGAGACACACTGATGAGAATACTTGTTCTATAGTTTATTAGAGTTACTATCATTAAGTACAAGATATGTTTAAACAACATCAAATTTTATGTGTTGTACTTTTGTTCTGCTGCAGTGTTTTTTATTTGCTTATTGTTGAAACATTTCATGTAATTTACTGTATATGACCCTGAACGTGTAAAATTGATTACACTGTCAAAATTGTTAGTCAGGTTATCCTAAATTGGGGATCACTGTAGCTGTGATCATAATTAGTATTTTTATTAACTGTTTAGTTTACAAGCCATTTTCATGAAATTATATATATATATATATATATATATATATATATATATTAATCTCCAGTGTCTGGATAATTTTGAGAAGAAAATGATAGAATCCATCTGAAAGGGCCAAAATTGACAGATATCACATGTGCGTGTGAATGAGAATGAAGAGAAAGATTATTCAGTTTAGGGGATTAGCATCTTCGAATTTGTGTGAGAAAATTTTGTTTCTGATTACAATGAGTAGTACTAAACATGATATTAAAAACTGTGGAATGGATAGATTGGCTTTGAGATGTTTACACAAGTTATTTAATATTGGAAGGTTAATGAGAGTACACCACACAGTATACAAGATCAGAAAGCAGACAAAAAACTAACAACAGAGACCAACATGACAATATTTATAATAATTAAAATGGAAGAAAACGAGGGAGATAGAAAGTAAGAGCTGAAGTAGATAATGTCATGGAGGCTTAGCTTAGAAGAGATGAAGCAAGAGAGAAATACCGAATGAATTTATGCAACTCTGACTAGGAAGAATATGAACCAGCAAAAAGGCAAAATGGACACTCATTCAGCACAAGATAGACTTGGATACACAAAGTATTCAGCCGCTGTACGGAATGCAATGGAAGAAATTTGTGATCGCATGAATCTATCAATTAAATCTTACACAAAAAAGCACATTTTACAAAATCATGGGGTCTGATGAAAGAGAGAGGAAAGTGTGACAAATAATGCTCCTCTAGACATAGTAGTGTTCTTTTCTATTAGAAACTTTACAAATATTACTTGTAGAAGCAATACCAATCCTATGTTCAGTCTTTTTGCCTCTGATGATACACTGATTAACCAACAGGTTTTATTTCTTGTTTAAGTCTTTTTTCTTAAGTTCATTATTAACTCCACATACAAATGGAACTTGTACAGAGATGCAGAGTCAAGAAAACATCCAACGTTTATGTCTGCATGCCTCATTCCATCCAAGAGAGGGTATAGGTAATAAATAAAATTTAAAAAAAATAATAATGATAATTCCAGAAGGTGAGAATAAGTGAGAAAGCCACAGACAGGCAAGTGAGGGGCTCAGACTTCTACTGTGTTATGATCATGATCACAATATCTTTTTTCTTATTATTACATTTTTAGTTCCCCAAACAAATCTGATAACATACAGCCTTAAACCCAAGTCAGGAAGGATGAGAGAGATAAAAGTTTCAATACAATTTTATTGTATTGAATACAATATTATTTTATTAATAATAAAAAATTGGCATAACAATTGAGCAAAGCACTATTTTAAATTTTAAAAAGAAATAAATCCGAATGTTAATTTTTACAAGCTTCCATAACAAGAGATGATCCCACATGTTCACACCGCTCAAAGCATGGAGGAGGACGTCTGGGCTAACTGCCAATTCCTATTAAAACGATTTTCTCCTCAATCACTAGTTCAGGCACGCATGGTATCACAATGCATAAATAGTAACACAAGTAGGAAACAAGAGACAATCCCTCTCTCTCTTGATCTTGTGCTATATTGAGTACCAATAGGAATTAATTTCTAGAGTACCGCTTGCTATTCAGAGACACAGTCAGCTTGGTAGAAGACATAATAAAGGAGAATGGTCAGCGGTGATTAAACCGAAATTATACCTTTAAGCCACATGACTTCCTTTTAGCGTGTTGGAACATGTTCGTGATTGCTACAGGAATCTGGTGGTTCAGACAAGGGGGGTAAAATGCTCTCCATACTTAAAGGCTTACCTATCACATTTTGTTACATATACTTTTTATCTGAGTTAACTGGAAAGCACAGTCCCAGCATGAGTTCACCAGAACAGAGACCCAGGGACTCTGGAGAGTTTCCTGGAGAGGACTTGAACTTAACTTTAATAAAGGGAAAGAATCAGGACTTTAGTTGCAGGGAGTCAGTGGGAACAGTGGGCAAGTCCACGTGAACCTCGCTTTTCTTCTCACTTCTGAATATTTAGGAAGATACTGTCTGTTCTCCTGAGTAGAGTCCTTGTTTTTGGATTATTTCTAACAAAGGCTATTTTAACTTGACACACTATGGAGTCCATAACTGAGCTTGTCACTGTAATTCCAAATTGATCCTTCTGTTTATTGAACTCTGTTTATTATGAGTCAGAGGTTGAAAAGGTAAATAGAAATATATGCCACTAACATTTCTAAAGAGTGTTCATGTGGTAAGAAAGTAGATGTTCATTGAGTTTCCACAAAATTACATAAAATGAACCTTCGACCACATACACACACACACACATAATCTTAAACTACATACACTTCCCAAAATTAAGTGTTTCATTCATATCCTAATATTTACTTAGAAATTATGTCTATTATTCTTTTCATAAGCACTACCCACTTTTAGAGCAGTTCTTCACTGGAGAGGCAATGAACTTTAATATAAAAAATTATTCATGATCAATATATCCTTTAGCACAAACAAAATAAACATATATTATATGTAAAACATGTCAAAAAGCATCATGGGAATTTACTGTGTAAGATATATAGCAATCAGAAGATATAATAAGTAAATTTCGAAGTAAAATACTTGGGTTTGACTCTGTTATATGATTTAAAACGTGGTGTCATCCGACCATTCAGAAGAACCCCTGATTGCTATTTGCCTCAATTTTCTCATCTAAAAATGAGGAAAAAAAGCCTACAGTTGACCCAAGAATTAAACCAGATAGTGCAGTGACAGTATCTAAAACATTGCCTGTGATACGGTAAAATGTCAAGAAATACTTGGGGAGAAGATGCTGGGTTTAAGCAGTCTGTGAAGGGACGAGAAATAAAAAGTAAAACGAAATCATTTGCCATGGCATGTGCACCTGCGCATGTTTACTACTTTGAGGCAGATCATGATAACAATGCCAGAAACAAAATCTT
This sequence comes from Eospalax fontanierii, assembly GCA_035773235.1. Classification (NCBI taxonomy): domain Eukaryota; kingdom Metazoa; phylum Chordata; class Mammalia; order Rodentia; family Spalacidae; genus Eospalax; species Eospalax fontanierii. The sequence goes on along the minus strand of CM069528.1, from coordinate 73,509,311 downwards.
TTGAGTGTCAACCTTTCCTAGCTCTCTTGAAATCAAAGATAAAAGTCATCCATGTACTCTCACTCACGTCCTTATTAATTACTGTTCACTTAAGTCTGAGGTTAAAGAATTTGAAATCACTCCTGAGAAAGTATTATAGAAATAAGCAAATGTTTGATACCAATCTAAACATAAAAATAGCTGACATCAAACCGAGAGTTTAAAAATTTTCAGAATGCTCAGGTCTAATGGCTGAAAAATAAGGACCATCGCTGTTGGCCAGTTGGAAGGTCTAATGCAAACAACTCACAAGGTATTAGGCAACTTTTTAGTTAACAATTAGTTACTACCTGTATTAAGACAGTTGTACAATGTTTCAGTTTCTGATATTGCAAACAAAATTACTACGTACTTTTTCCTAAAAACACATGGACAATAGAAAGATGGAAAATTTGTGCTTTAAAATATGCTTATGTTAAATTTATGAATCACATGGATTAATATTTGGAGATATGTACACTTTCAAAAATTCTCAGAGCAATATCTTAAAATGATCTCAGCAAACTCTTTTCAGATATGTTGAGATCATTCTCCGGTTTAAGAACTGACTTTTAATTTTCAAATATTTGATTTTTAAAAATACTCCAAGAATTTCTTACTTAGCTGTTGTTTTATTCAGCTTGTCAGTTTGTCATATGGAATGTTATGAGTAGTGTGCAGACATCAGTCAGATACCATGTTGAGAATAACTGTTTCAATAACCCCTTCACCATCTAGCATATAAAGTATTTTCTGACCAAATAACCAAACAAATCATAAATTATATCCATCCATTATATCTGTAGAAATAATAGTTACAGTGTATCCTTATATTACACTCATATTTTCAATTTATTTAATGGAATCCTTATCATAACTGTAAGGTACTTTTAATCTATATGTTATAAATAAGGAAATTAGGTCTATCCAAAGTCAACTATCAAATAAGTAGCCTGAGCCACATAGTAAGCCTTAGGAATTAAGGATCACTGAAATAATTTCACCAATGACAGTAAACTACAATAAGAATATATAGAGAGTGAATCTTACTCCACTATTATTTTTCACATTGGTTCATTTAACCTTTTATTCTCAGATATATTTTAAGAACTATTTCTGAAGGCTGTCAGATTCTATAGAGTGAATCTTAATAGAATCCATTTCTCAAACACAGTAAAAAAATAAAAATTTTAAAGGTAATTCAAAATACTTAACAAAGTAGGCTCAAATTATTTGAGATTCCTGCTATTAGGAGATAGAGTCCCTGTCTCTACCCCCTAAAATGTGTCTGCTTTGTAACAGTTTGAAAATATTGTAGAGTGAGCTGATCTAGGTGTAATGCTATCATGTAGACTTCAGTCAATGCTGAAATGTCAGATTCCAGTGCACTTTCCCATCATACTTTCTCTTGCAGTCCCATATGATCTTGAAAAATCATTCCAAGTTATTGAATGGAAGGGTTTATTTACGTATGCACTAAGGTAGTCATGTGATGAACAATACCTTTAAGCCAGCCATGTGGCTATAGCACTTTGAAAGTGAATCTTCGAGTCACAGTGAAGCATCTCACCACAGGGCACAGATGGTTTAACACTGTGGAGTTTTGTCTAAATTAAAGATTTACTTCAAAATAAATGAATGTATTGTGTTAAGCTATCATGTATGATAGGTGTGTGCACGTGCACATGTGTGTGAGTGCGTTTTTGTGTGTGTATTAGATACATTATCACAGTGTGCATGTGTGTTTGTGTGTGTATTATGTACACTGCCAGAACCAATTATTAACTTCACATCTAGGTGCTAGATATGCAAATGTTAATAATATAGTTATAATTATATTAGAAAAATTCAAAATGTTGCTTAAATCATATTTGATGTAAATATTTAGCTTCCTCCCCAATCCTTCACAACTGAGATAGTTTTAGTAAGTCTTGTATTTGTCAGTATTCATGGATCTGCAATGAATTCCTGTTAAATACGAAGAAGACAAAACGACTGAATATCAAGGTAAAAATAGAAATATTGAAAAAAACTTAAAAAGCCTCCTGGAGGAGGTAATATTTTTATTCAGCTTTAAAATGATATGTAACAGCCTGTAAATATAATATTTGGAGGAGTGCATTCTTGGTAGAAAAGGGAGCAAGCCAAATATCACAGAAATAAGAAATACATATATTAGCAATTTTATAAATCTTGTATAATTCTACAAGAGAAGGAGCTTAATTGTGACATTTAACTACAAAGCTTTGTGGGTTAAGTCAGAACAGTGAGGGTTCCTAAGTAGATTTGCTTTATTTGGAAGATATTAGGATAAGTCTCTGAATAATACATTGTCAATCAGGGTTGAACAGAATGCTATCATATAGAATTCAATAGTAACTAACAACTAAGTCACACAAAATATGGAGAAATTATTACTAATGTACACTAGTAAAGAAACATTTTCCTGGACACTATCATAAAAGAGTATCTTAAAATATGAGGTACATAATATTGTACAATTTTTTGTAATTAACTTAATATTCATATCTCTATATATAAAAAGCAGACTTACACCTTTTTCAACTTATTTAACCATATGCAATTTGATTTCTATGCACAGGAATGCCCGCTGTCTATAACTCTTCCATTGGAAGCAAGTATAATTTTCTGCCCTGAAAATGTTATCATATTTTCTATGAGACTTCTATGAACAAATCTGTGGGCAGATAATATTGATTTCAAGTCATAAGAATTCTTCTTAAATTCTGTTTGCAATGATGCCCAGACCTGGTAATTTAAAAAAAATTACACACATTTATAAAAAAAAACCCACTGCAATCTAAGTCACTTTAAAAGAGATAATGTTCATCTTTGGCTCAGGGACCACTGCAGAACAGAGGGTGGAAAGACTGTAAGATCCAGGGTTGGTCCATGAACATAGGAAAACAGAGGCTTTCAGGCTAATGGAAGCTTGCTCATATGACCTGTGGCAATGGTTGTGCTGAGCATAATACTCATGCCAACTCAATCAGTCAAGGGCCAGAGTGGTGTGAGGATAATGACATCAGATGTCTGGCTCTAGTCTGGGAACTGCTGGAAACTGATTACAGCTGGGTGAGGGAGAGTAGATCTTCCTTAAGATCTCTAGATAGGTTGAACAGACTCCAGTAGATAAACTCACACTGAACAGAACTTAATACATATGACAGAATACATGAGACCTAGTGGAGGGGGGAGGCATGGATGGGGGACAGGGTCTAAATTTTATTAAGAACTGTTGTATGTAATGTAAAAAAGCTCAATAAAAATATTTAAAAAGAAGCAATGCTACTCTTTAAAGAAAACAAACAAAAATAGCAGAATATTGTTTAGAAAGGAATATGTAAAGATACACAAAAGATAAATTTTCCTGATCTGTTTCATACAGAATAATGAAACCTTATCATTCATGAAACACTTTAATTAGTTCCCATATGATAGGTAATAGTAGACCTCATTCACAAGTTCTTAATGATCTTTGTTTCCTGGTTTCTATTGCAACAACAAAAGCCTACCATGGAAGATAACTTCTGTGCACTAACTTTCACCTTAAAAAATAAAAGCAACGGTAGAGCACTGCTTAGAAAGGAACCTGTCTATATGCAGAAAAGATAAATTTTTTTGAATATACATTAGTAATTGTTTGGGAGGACCTAGTTTTCTAAACTTCATTATGTAGGGTGCTTTCATAAAATATATCTTAAATGAAGGAAAAGGTGAACTTAGTCAAGTCTCTAACATATGCAGAGAGTGATGATGTAGGTTCATTTACAAAGAAAAAGGATTAGTGGAAGAACAATAAAATGCCCTGAAACCAAGACATATACAGGGTTGTGACAATGACTCATATTTTTATGTTCTTTCGCTGTATCTAGTAGAATTCTCTACCAAATAAGGTCCCAATGCTAGGCTAACTCTATGGAAAGAGCCCATGGCTCAGGGTCATGCTAATAGCCTCCAAATGTTGAAATACTGGTGATCTCTCAGGGATTAAAATCTAAATCTCACCTTTATGGGAAAAGCAAAGGAAGTGAGCAGTGAGAGACAAAATTGTCTGTAAATATAATGACATGTATTTAGAATACAAAAGAAATTACATAATTTCTATTGAACTTATATCTAAGTTATTCTATGATCCCAGATGTTTCATAATTTTATTTCCTGATAAATATATAATTTTATTTGTGTTGTCCAAAAAGAGACCTAAGAATACCAGAAAGGTGACAAACTGGGAGTTTGGTGACATTCTTCCTCAACTTACCCACATGGTTCATTCAAATTGGCTATGTAAAGAAATACTTGCTTGATCTCCCTTGTGACAGTCTCTCCAATTTCTTGAAATCACCAGGCATTTTCCTTAAATCATCTTTGCTTTAAAAACTGTGTTAATATATTTTCTTTCTGTGTTATGCCAACTACAGTACCTAGAAGGTATCCAAATACAAATATGCTATGAATGTAAGTATTAAGATCTCTGCTTCCTTCCAAGCCCAGAAGTTTCTAAGAAATATTCTGGTTCAGTGTCTTTAACAAAGGTTGGTAGATTATGAACTCATACATAGACTAAGCTAAATTTCTATGGCTCAGTATCTCTTTCCTACATTGCTATATCTGTTTTAAGATTGATATTTATTTTTACTCCATAAATATACTTTTCTGAAATATTCTCTGCATGTTTGGAGGTTTTACTATCTGAAGGAACTTCATGGTGATATATTCTGTCAATATCCTCTGATCAGGTACAATTTGCATTTTTAAAAAATATTGTTGCTTTGTAGAGTTGAGAGGAATAATTTAAAATGCCTACAATACAGCTTGGTGTGGTGGAACACACCTTTAATCCCAGCACTCAAGAGGCAGAGGCAGGTGAATAATCTCTTTGAGTTCAAGCCCAGCCTGGTCTACATAACTGTGTCCAGGTCAGCTGGTACTATGGGGACACCCTTTCTCAAAAAAGACAAAAAAATAAAAATACATTAAAAATATTTGTAAGAGGAAATATTATTTGCTGAGAAAGACAGGTGCATGTTGAAAAATAAGCAAAATGTAACTAATTTCCTCCAATGCTGTCACAAATCTACAATTTATTACTAAATATTCAAGAAGTATTGTGATACAAATTTCTTTTAAATATACTCTGTCAGAACAAAGATTGGTATCTGTTTGAGCCATATCTTTAAAATTCATCATACTACAGTTTCCTCATTTCCAGCAGAAATTTGAGGACATAAGCTTGACTTTATAGGCCTTAACATTTAAGACAGAATGTCTGAAATCCAATAGAGGAGGTAAGACAGAGTGCAGATAGAGGAAAGGGTCTAATATGATCAAGATGTATTGTATGAAATGCACAAAAATTCAATAATAAAAAAATGTTAGTGTTGAGTGTGGTAGCACATGCCTCTAATCCCAGCATATTCAAGGCAGAGGAAGGTGGATATCTGTAAGATGCAGACCAGCCTGGCCTACCAAGAGATTTCTAAACCAGCTGGTATCTCAAAAACAACAGTAGTTAACAACAAGAAAAAGAAAAACAGAAGCAAAATTATTTACTCAATTTCCAAAGAAAGTAAATTCATTGGTAAAGCACACATCATACATATTTGTGTCTATGCAAACAAATACTATATTCCTATTTGTAATATTAAAATGTTTTGTGCATTTTGGTCATGGAAGAATGCTTTGTTTTATAGTTTAGGTATAAACCATTTGCATTGTCTTATCAGTAAGTGATATGGCAGGCCAATCTGAATAGTGATTTCTAACATTCTATAATTATTTGATAAATGTGTAATGAATGAATACAGAAAAACAAATGATTTGCTTTAGTCTAAAACTCTTGATACATATGAGTAAGTTAGCTTCCATGGTAGAGGAAAAGATGGCATGCTGGCTCCCAAGAGACTGAGTGTAAGTGCGGGAGCTTATCAGAGAGGATGAATATTTTCCTTACCTTAGGTGCTTCAACTTAAAACATGACTCTGGTAAGATGTCTCATCATTTGTAGCCCCTCATCATGAGGGAAGATTAAAAAGCAGGACCCTCAACCACGAAAAAGTAAACACTAAGGCCTGGCTGTGAAAACTACAGAGATCCCTTCTCCAGCCTCTGTGCAGGGGGTTCCAAGTTTCTGGGGTACCAAGGCGCTGGGCCCCCTAGCGCCACTGAGCTTGACTGGAGGGGCCAAGTGTGGGGCACAGCCAGAAGGTTACATTCACTCCATTGTGTTTCACCCGGAGCACCTCTCCTGCCAGGGGCTGGGCCTGAAATCACTCACTATATAAAGCACACCCATAGTTGGCCCTTACAACATCATCATCATCATCATCATCATCATCATCATCATCATCATCACCATTATCACCATCATCATTCAGTAGCTGTCAAGACCTGGCTGCAGTCCCTAGCAGCAACAGGAACCTGAAAAGTCTACAGATTTCAGAAAATACCTAGAGGAGACTGGTTGTTTGAAGGTGTGAAACATCCGAACTGCCACTTAGATCCATCCAGAACAACAGCATCAGAACTGAGTTCTGCAGAAACCAAGAGAAGCCAGCTTGGAAAAAATTTCAGATCAAGTGAGACTTAAGGACCAGAAGGTTCCTGCCATGACGCTGTGGGAAAAAAGAATAGAGGTAGTAGAGGGGTGCTGGTGTGGAGGGACTCTGCAGATTGGAAACTACTCGAAACTTAGTTGTGAAGTTGTGTCAGCACAGATATATATATACATACATATATATATATATATATATATATATATATATATATATATGAGTTTATAGCAATTCTTTTCATAAAAATCTTTAACCAACTGTCACTAAACCTTATATATTGTTACTGTTCATCTCTATCTTCTTGGATTTTCAATTGGGTTAAAAGAGTAAGCTTCAGTTTATTTAAAATCAATAAAAATAAATCAGAGGTTGAATTTTGCTCTAACTGCTTTACAGTGAGAAGAATAGCCCTGTAAGAGTCTGAATATTTGTTATTTGGCACATACAGAGAATCTATGTAGGGTCATTATTAAGTTAGAAAAGTTTTCTTTCTTCAATTCATTTTTTGGGTTTGGATAGCTATTCAATGAACATTTGTCTCAGTTACAAATGCCAAAGTAATTAGTTGGAGTAAGATAGTATTCTCAAATATATGTAGAGCTGAATGTTTTGTAAGCAACTTAGAGAGGTCCTTTAAATTTTTACTGTATTTAAATTTATTTAATACTCAAGTTTTTGACTTCATATGTCCTTGTATCCTAGTACTTCAAAATTCATCATATGCATAGAAAAGCATCTTGTCTTGAGTCACTGCAATATTACACACTCAGAGTCTCAAAAGATGAATCTTACACTGACTTAAGTTTATAGAACTGCCATAAAGGATAAAGCTTAGGGAAGGATGTTTAAATGCAAAAAACAAAACAAAACAAAACAAAACAAAACAAAAAACAAACTATGGCTCAGCTCCTCCAAAAAAGAATCTGGAGGTCCCGTCTTACAGACAAAACTGGGGCACATTTAACATTTCAGGAAAAATAAAACAGATTTTAAAAATCAAAATTTGGGAAAATGCTGTTAGGTATGCTTAATCCTGCATCCTTACTGTGATAGATTTGAAGGTGAAGTTACATTATTGGTTCCATACTGCAGTTTTTCCTTAGAACTACAGTGTTGGTAGAGGACATGCAAGAACTATGAGGGTAGTCTGGGCAGCGCCTTTCTCATTTGACCACATGTGCCACTGTGGTGGGAATGTCAGTGGTTTGGAGCCATTTCAGTGCCTGTAGAAGAGGACTCCCTTTTTTTGGCAAATAATCTGAGATGGGAGGGAAAGCAAACTACACTGTGGCACGAAAAAGAGCTATTTCTTTACAAGAAGCTTTCTAAGGTTGGGAGGTTATTTTCTACAGCAAGGCTTCTTAAAATTTTGCTTGTGATCTCTTTTGGATTGTAAAATTTTTATAGGGCTCTGAGGACCTGAGTATACACAATAATATATAGTATATGAGTCAAATATGGAGTACAAAACAAATATTTACTCATAGATAATTATAAAGAAAATTCTTTTAAAACAGTTGGCTATATATGTAAATTACATTCACTCAAGCCAAATGCAAACACTCATATTAATGAGATGGATGGGCTTATTTATCCTTACATAAAGAGTTAAAATTTGCCTGGATATTTGATATGAAAGGAAATAGAGTATCTTCAAAACTTGTTCAAGTTGATCGACATTTTGATTTTATAAATATCAACGCTGTAAATGCTTCTTTGCATAAATATGTACTATAAAATGGCAGAAGAATATTAAGGGATATTTCGGAAATTGTTTGAAATTCTGTCCTAGCCTTAGGTCAAATTAATTTAAATTTTTTCTATGTAACTCAAATCAGCAATCCAAAGAGCAATTTTTAAAACCAAATATTATTAACACAATACAATCCAAAAATATATTAGTTTGATACTTACATACTGAGGAATGATGATAGGAACATAATAAATGTCCCAGTTTTCTCTATTGAAACCATTTTGTGTCTACAACAACATAAAACTTTGTATGTACAGACAAACACCAAATTCATAGCATACAAAAGGCTTAAGTATGAGCTGAGATATTTCAGGGGTGTTTGTTAGTACTGTGTGGTGTGGTAGCAAGCAAAATGCACAGTGTGCACGCTGTGTATTCAGAACCAAGTCTGTAGTGAGGTTGTGTCATGCAGCATGGGAGAGTGCTGCCCGGAACACCTCAGAGTCATCAAACATTTTATCCTGAGTTCACTTTTTGTTATTGAATGTTCAGAAAGTGTTCACAATTCCTACATTTTTCTGTGACTTTTATTGGGTCATCCCCCACAGTATAAGCTGGGTTCTAGAACAATTCGAGTTATTATTTTTATTTATTTTTCTTTTATTGACTTTTTGTGAATTCATACAATGCATTTTGATCTTATTTAGGTCCCTGCTCTAACTGTACCACCCTTGCCACCCCCTACACAATTTCATATACTCTATTTTACACATTAAGGCCAATTGAGTCAAATTTATGACCCCCACAAGCTATGAATATGTCTGGGGGCAAGGCATGTGCATACCATAGGGTAAGAAGTATCAAGTCTCTGTTGAACTGGAGCTACAGGTGGTAGTGAGCCACCATATGGGTGCTGGGAAACTTGGGTTCTCCACAAGAGCAGTGACACAGCAACTGTTCCCACTCACCACGCCTTCTAACTTTGTGCTTTTCTATTTGTCAGAATTCCCACTGACATAGTTAATGATCCATGTTGACATTATCCTCCTCATGACATTTTTCTGATTGTCCCTTTTCATTTCTTAGTGGAATGCATTGTCACTTTCAAAAATAAAGGTACTAACTTTTTTCTAGCTTGTTGGCTGTCGCGTGCTCCAAAGCTGACTTGTAATTCTACCATGGTGAATGGCTGACTTATCTGTCCTTTGCAAGGACTGGAAAAGTAGATCAGTATCTTTCTCAACAAGACAAAGCCCTTTGAAAAGTCACCAGTGTGCTTTATGCATGGTAAATAACATCCTCTGAAGGAGTTAATATAGACACATTTTATGAAAAGGTGCATCTATGCCAAATGGTTTCGTAAACTCTTTAAACATATATTTGAAATTGTGCTGCTCATCCATTTATGATTTGTCTTTGGACTTAAAATTCTGTTTCTCATCAAATTTTGTTCAAATAAAGTTTTTCTTTTTCTAATTCAGTAGCCTCAATTATTCTCAGTTTAACTGAAAATAGTAGTAATCAATAAAAGCATCAGGGCTGGAGAGATGGCTCAGCAGTTAAAAGCACTAGTTACTCTTCCAGAAGATCCAAGTTCTATTTCCTGCCTCCACATGGCAGTGAACAACAGGCTATAACTCCAGTTCCAGGGTATCCAACACCCTTTTCTAGTCTCTGTGGACTTGGCATGACATGGGTGCACTTACATACATGCAGGCAAAATACTCATACACAGAAAATAAAAATAAAATAAATTAATTAAAAAAATAGAAGCATGTATAGTATTTGCTTGTGTGGTGTGTGGTACATACATGCGTTTGTATATTGTATGTATGGTATATGTATGAATGGTATGTATGTGTGGTGGGTATGAATGTGTGATGTATGTGTGGTATGAGGTGTGTGTGATGTTTATGGTGCATATGGCATATATGTGTGTGGTTTTTAGTGTATGTGGTATGTGTGGAGTATGTAGTATGTATGTGATGTATGTGTGTGCTTTGTGTGGTACATGTGAGGTATGTGTATGGCATATGTGCTAAATGTATAGTTTGTGTGATACATGTTGTGTGTGTATGTCTCTGTGTGTGTGTGTGTGTGTACTGGGAGGGTGTCATCTAAATCTCTAATACAATTCTTGAACTTATTACAGATTAAAAATCCCTTATTCAAACTGGTTAGTGCCAAATTATTTCAAATTGTTTTGAATTTACAATATTTGTAAAGATATTACTATTTATTGATTTTTATCTCAACCCAATTCTGAAATTTGAGATGCTCCAAAATACAGAAAATTTTGAAATACAACCTAGTACTCAAACGGGTTCAATTTAGGGGGCATTTTGGAGTTTGGATTTTCACACTGGGGATGCTCAATCTTTCTCAACAAAAAATAGAGATAAGTAAGGAACTTCATCATTCTGTGACATAGGTGCCTTATGTGTGTGCCTTATGTAGGTGATAGCCTTTATCTTCTTCTTAAATCCTTTATATATATAAGGAAATGTAGTCTTAGGCCAATGACAATACATGTCAAAAAAAAAAAAGAATCAACCCATGGTCCACTTTGTATTGTATATTAAGAGGTTTTTACTTCTTTCTACTACCATAAATAGGATGTCAAGAGATAGTCACTCAGATTATGATTATGTTTACAAATGGAATCTTGTTTCCAACAGTAAATATACTATCTCCACCTACAGAAACATTATCACATCACAGTGAAAGCACTGAGTACAGATTTTTCTCCAGACCTTGCTGCCAGAGTAGAGGTAAAGGAAGAGACCAGGAGTGTTTCCCTGGAGCAGTGTCCCGGTGCTAACCTAGGAAGGGATCAGGGGTCTACTGATAAATGACTGGAGTTATTCATTCTAGGTTACAATGTAAAACTAGTATATCTATGTCGACTTCATATGCACATGCCCCCACGCTCAATGCACATGATCAAAATTGAGACAAATTTTAAGGTGTGGGAGCTTAGAAAATTAACAATCAAAGACATAAAATATGCGTAGAATAAAAACACATGCAAAGTTACTTCTCAGTTTGATTAACTGCTGAAGCACATGATGCTGCAGCGGTTAAGCATATCTAGCAGGTGATCTGGACATGGATCGTCTGGAGACACAGTGAGGTGACAGGTTTGGTATTTTCTAAAGACAGAATTCTTCTTCACCCGAAGATAGCCAGTCAATAATTCGCAGTCTTAAATCTGAATGGGAACTGAAATTCAGTTTATGAGCTGGCTGAGGTGTCATACTGAATACTGTTCTAGAAATTTTAGGGTCTGCTTTTTCTTATCTGAGACATTAATTCTGACCTTAATATGCTTTGAATATACTGGAAAACATGAAAAGGCAGAGGAGAAAGTGTCATAACCAATACTAAAAAGATTGTAGAAAATAGATGGTTGATAAGGTCAGGGTCAACAAAGAGACCAGGGAATGCTTAAAGAAATAAACAATGTTTAAGTTAAACTCTGAAAAGAGAACTAAATTTTGATCATTACAAGAAGCCATCCAACGATATCTGAGCACCACAAGGGAGCATTCACACAGTACAGGAAAACAAATTGCAGGTCTACTCTAGCAAAAAATAAGACTGTAAGTGGAGGCATGTCTCTTCATACCATTCCCCAGGGACTGACAAAAATGAACAGGCAGGGGTGGGAGTGAGGGTGAACTGAAACTAATTGAAACCTACACTGAAGAAAGATGATTAGACAGTATTATGTTTCAAGAAGAAAATAGTATGCCTGATATAGAAAGCTCAGGAAGTCAAAGGAAGTGAAGTATGTTGCCCAGGTTGCTGTGTCAATAAGAGAACATGGTGCCTTGTCCAGCAGCCCAGTGAAACACACTGGCTGGTTTGAGCACAAACTCATTCATTCGTGCATGCATTTAATAAGCAGAGATGTATATGGTGGAAATCTGTTTGGACTCTACCCCTGGTCACTAAGGATTATCTGTAGTAAATTCAGATATCCACAAAAAGAACAACAGGTAGCTCTAAACCCTGATGAGGCCATGACAGTCTTAACTGTCCATCACCAAAACAGAAGGTTCAGTATCTTCCTGCTTTGGGCAAAGGAAAGAATCAAAGATAACTTTTTCACATCACAGTTACTTTTACTTTGTTATTTTAAATTTCATAAAATTAATACAGATATAAAACCTTTTTATTTGACATATTAAAAGAAGAGGGCAAGGAAGAAGAAGAGGAGGAAGAGGAGGAGGGAGAGGAGGAGGAGAAGGACAGAAGGAGGAATGGAGGGAGGGAGCGAGAAGAGGGAAGGAAGGAAAGTTATAGCTATCTCTGTTCCACACTTATGGGACACATTTATATCACTACTTCCTAATATACAAAACACATGTCTTATACCATTTCAACAATATGCCACTTTGTAAAGTTAAGTTGGGAGTAATGTTTTATGATAAAGGCTTAACTTAAATATCCCAGCGAGAGAGAGTTTCTAGAATTCTATGCACCTCAACTAAAATCCAAACTTTTTATTCTTGTTTTTAGATAGCTTTCTAAAAGCTTCCTACTTGCAGAAGGTGGCCTGCGGTCAGCTTTGAGGTGACCGGGGAGCCAAGAATAAGGATGATCTGTGCAGAAGGTCTAGAAAGCGCCAAATCAAAAAGGAAAGCTGCCCCTTTCTTGTCTTCCATCTGGCCAGCTTTACTCTTTAATGTAATATATTCTGGTGCAACACTGTATATAGCATATCATGGTGACCTTTTTCCTTTTGAAAACTTGACTGACACCATATATATGTGCATGTGTGCACATGCACACACACACACACATATATATACATACATATATATATATATATATCCATTTATGAACATACAGCAGTGGAAAGGAGAAGACAAAGGGAAAGCTTTGATTCTTTGAAGATATTTGAGTCTGTGGTCATTCAACTCAAAAGCTCATTGGGACAGGAGCAGCCCATGGGGCACGACAATGCCAAAGGCAGGGGCAGCAAAGTCCAGAAAACTCAGTAAAGGCAAGGGATTGATAGGAGCTTTGTGACAGAGTTCTTAGAGGTAAAAATCTAAGCTCAGAAAAAGTAAACTTCAAGGTCTTCAATAGCAATGTTCCTTCATTAACAAATGAACTATTTATTTTTTATTGTAAGTCAGAGTCTGTTTTAACTGATGAGAAACAGAAGTGGAAGGATTCTGTCTTTAAGCACTTCACAGCAATCTGAAGAATGCAGATACATAAAAACATGTATACAATTATTTTTGTGAGAAAGAAGACTGATAATTAATTTAATCAGAGAGAATTTCCTATAATTTTGAGGGGGAGGGAACTTTTTTAAAAGGAGTTTCCCAAAAGGAAGTGGCAAGAACATAAGTAGGCATGCTAGTGGAGACCAGCATGGAGTATGAGGGACTACAGAACAAGGTTTCCAGAGATTAAGCTATGACTGAGGGACTATGAAAGCATTAGCAGTAAACTGGCAATAACTCATAGAATATCATATTAAGTGCCCTAGATTTTATCATAAAGGTAATAACGAAATAACTGAAGATTTTCTTAAACAAGTGATATGACCACAAACTGCATATATTATGCAGCACCTCATATATGTGCTGTGAATTATGTGCTATATATATACACATAGACAAACTGAGCTGTATGGGCAATCCATCGGGGAAGACATAAAGACCAATTTAGTGGAGCTGCAGCATCTCAGACTAAAATCTGGTCCTGGTCTTCGGCAATCACCGGAGAAAGTGAGGGATCCAAAAGTGACTCATAGGCTCCAAAAACTTTGATAGCTTTAGAACTTTGGGAATGTAAAATGTTCAGTTTAGTAACATTATTAAACATTCATTAAAAGTGTTGTCTACCAATAATAGAGGTTCTAGTGAACATCTGTAACTGCATTTATGTGAAGCTCTGAGTGGAGATTACAGTTGAGAAATAAAAATGTTCACATGTCATTAACACCCAATGTTATGGAAGCTACAACGTGGACATGGATGAAACTATTTATGTATATCCCCTGCAGAATAGTATTTTGTGGGAAGTGCCTCTGAGGAAAGCTAACGTTTAACAGATTGGTGCCAACTAAAAGAGAAAAACAGGAGCAACAAAACTCAATCAGAGGTGCATGAAAAACATAAAAAGATGGAAATGTTCTAGAATCCAAGAGTAGAGAGATCAGTGGACTCTCCTCAGCAGATATACTCTGATTGCTAATCCTAATCACATTCTACTGTTAGTTGTTTGGAGTTGGGAAATGAGTCATTAATTAAAGAACTTGTAGTACAAGTGTGAGGACTGGAGTTCAGAAGTCCAGCATCTATATAAAGGCTGACAGGTGTGGTAGTCCTTCTGTAATCCCAGCATTCTGTAAGATCACAGAGGATCCTTGCGACAAGCTTGCTATCTAGAAAAACATTAACAAGCTCCAGGTCCAATGGGAGACCCATCAAAATAAAGTGGCGAGCAAAAGAGGAAGACACTTGACTTCAGCTTTGGGCTTCCATCCACACATGTGCACATGCACAGAGAAAGAGAGAGAGAGACAGAGAGAGAGAGAGAGAGAGAGAGAGAGAGAGAGAGAGAGAGAGAGAGAGAATATTAACAGTATTACTATTAACAGTAACAAATGTCTTTGCATCACAAATTCCTTTGTATTCTTTTACTTCTGTCCTCTTGCTTACTCCCTTTCCCTTTGAACTCCATTGTGCACTGACTCCTTAAGGGCAAGGGATTTGTAACAACACAGCATGTGAACGATAAAGTGGGGGTGAGGAGACAGAAGGCGTTAGAGACATAAGAGTTTTAACTTTGTTCAATGAGATAGCTCCATGTTAATGTGCAGAAACGACGTTGAATTCTTTCAAGTTTCATTATGCAAGCAGTAGCTTGTCCTCACTCTTCATTTTACTCTGATGCTCACTCTTAAACAGTTCTGGAGTTAGTTGGCACTTCTTGCAAGGGCAAGTGAAGAACAGAAAATGAATTGAATTCCAGCAATATACTTATGTAAATGGTGCTTGTATTTTTATATGAAAACTCCAAGCCAGATATTCAAAATGAGTATCACGTTTGTTTTGACTGCCAACCCAAGGCAGACCACCACCACTTCTCCTTCTAGAAGTAGCCAAGCATAACAAGAAACATAAGCAACCCTAAAACCACACATAAAACAAATCCTAAGGAATGTATGCAGAAGCTAAATAAACAGTGGAGGTCACCAAACACATGCACTGTCAGGAAAAGGGGAAAGGAATCTGTGGAAAAAGAGAAACCACCTGCCAATTTCAAATAATTCAACTCCAGGAACTGACTGTGGTGAGCCTCCTTGCTGATCCTAGACAGTCACCACTCAGACTCTCTGTGCTTTGAACGTTAGCAATAACAATCTCAAATTTCATGCAGTGCAGAGCTGAGCACACAGGTGCTATAATCAAGATTTCAATTTTAGAAGTGGCCTTGCCCTATTTAGGAAATCATGACTTGTTTGTGGTGTTTCAAATTTGGGAAAAGAAAATTGAAAACCTTAAGGTTGATTCTTTGCTCCTACCACGTGCAACAGCTCTATTCTTTGTGTCAAATTACCTCTGAAAGTGACTGACAGTAACTAACTCACAACTCTCCCTGCAACATGGAGAGAAGTAAGAACCTGTCTAGAGGTGTAAAGTAGTTTTAAAATGACTGGTGCATCTTCATGATTTTTCAATGATACCTGACAGTTTGCTACTCCAATGGGGGTCCAAGCAATAAAGTACCGACCCTATCACTCACTTCGAGACTGGCATCAAGAGCTCTAAAATATTATAGCAAAAGTTAGAGTTATGAAGGATGAATTTGAAAATTTTAAGTTTTTTAGGTAATGTTTAGTAGGCACGTAGGAACAACAACAAATCATCTGGGTGGAGGAAGGGGCTAAGCCTCAGATTTCTTAGAATGTAACTGGCCACAGATGTCTGGAAGCTTCTCACTGAAGTCCTGGGA
The DNA here is from genome assembly GCA_035773235.1 of Eospalax fontanierii. NCBI lineage: Eukaryota > Metazoa > Chordata > Mammalia > Rodentia > Spalacidae > Eospalax > Eospalax fontanierii. The sequence goes on along the minus strand of CM069528.1, from coordinate 73,493,045 downwards.
ACTGAGGTTTCTGGAGTAGAAGTTCAGAGTGCAGTATAAAAGAATGAGAAGCACAGAGTTTCTGGGTAGACCAGCTTCCAGGATCAGTCCCAAAATTCTAGTCAACGTAGTTAAGCATGGACGAATGAATTTAGGTTTCCAAAACAGGGCTACTTTATCAGAATGGAACTCAGGAAGGAAATGAGCTGAGATGTCATAACAACAACTGAGAGGACTGACCATTTATACGAGAAACTGATGAGCCAGCTCACGTGAGAGGTTTGATATGATTTAAATAAAGAGTTGTAAAGATAAGGAATCTGTGGTTCCCCTCGCAGAAAGTGTTCTTAGACTTAACAGCAGGCCTCTTCCGATGGGGAAGAGGGGTGTAACTATCAGAGAAGCCCAAGTATTGCTTTCTCTCAACATTGCCATTATTCCTAGTGCTAGTGCTATAAGGGGCTCAGTATACTGTATGTCAAGGAAAGGGAGAAGAGTAAAATCAATTGAAAGATAAGATGATTAATATAAACAATGACATCCACTCCACAAATGTTTTACCGTCTTCCTTCTACAGAATGTGAATCTAGTTACCTGCTTTTGTGTCATCTGAAATAGGTGTGCTGGAAAATCATAGGTGATGAGAGGAGTCCCCCAGGAGATAGTTTCTTTAGAGCATTCTTCTTCAACAAAACATATGTGTTTTTGAGGTGAAGACTTTATTACTTCTAGTTTTACTCAAAATCAAGTGATATAGATTCTAATCACTAAGAGGCTCCCCTTTTTTCCAATCAGTATCTTATGACTGTCTCTTGTCTGTTGAACTCCTTTTATAAATTTTTATGCAAGAAAATGCATTTATTGTGTATATGGGAGTAAGGTGTTTATTAATACCTCTTGCTCATTGTAGGATTGAAAATTTGACTAAATCACCAATAACTTTCATATCTATAAAATATTGTCTATATACTATGGAACAAGTTGGTAAAGGCTTGATTTAAGGAAAAATTAATATATGATAATTATAGAAATTGGGAAACATGGAAAAGAATATAATTTTAGTCACATATTATTTTAGTAGGGCAGAGGCATATATTATAGAATTCTGTTCTGTGAGCATAAAAGCCATTGCCATCTTCATCTGAGCATCTGTGACTACTTGCTAGAGACCTTCAAGACTGAGCGTACTGACCTCACCTCACAGAAGAAAAAATGGAGAGATTTCATTAGACCTTCATCTGATATCTCAGTCACTCCTGTACCTCTTTGCCAACTGAATTTAATTCTTTCCAAGACACTTTTGGTCCAGTAGTCTCAGAAGGTGCTAGAGATGTACAGGGTGCAAGGTTAACTGAAGGAGGAGATTCCGCAGCTGTGAGGAATCTCCATAGATGATAGGTGACAACTTTCTGTGATACGGCTACTTTGGTGTCACCCAAGCTCCTGTAAATAACCCCTCACCAGTGTTCTGTACTCTGAACTCAGAGGTTCACCAGGTCAGACTTAAGGCGGAATAGTTATTTGGCCTGTCTTAAGAGAGAGATTGACTTAAAAGAAGTATCAGGAAATTTTGTGGGATGAAGAACTCTTTAAAAGTGGATTGTGGTACAGGTTTCAAACTTGTATGCCTATGTTAAACTTGTAAGTCTGTACAGTAAAAGTTAAAAATGGTAAATTTCACATGTTCAAATTACTTTAATAAACAATTAATTGGTAAGACTAAATGTATAAGAATATGTATAGATGAGCTTAATTAAAAAAAAAAAGTTCTTTTCCAAATATGAAGAGTATTAGTTCCTGGGACACACTTATGGATTTTCTGAAAGGATTTCTACTTAGAAGGAGGCACCAGAGATCAAAGGCCACAGGTCGTCACAGCTGAGACAGTCATGATGAGATTATGAGAATGCAAAAAGGAGGAGCAAATCATGAAGAATCAAGGGAACATAATCCAGTTGACAGAAAGAGAGAGGGTGGGGAGAGAGAGAGAGAGGGAGAGAGAGAGAGAGAAAGAGAGAGAGAACAGAATGGAAATACAGAGAGATACAGATGTATGTGTGTTTGTGAGTGTAACTGGAGAAAATTCTATTAGGCCACAAACATTTGTATTCTTCATGAGTTGTCTTTCATGCAAAAGAGGAGCTCACATCACAGTCTCATTTAAACCATTGATTAAAATGTTGGTAGAACAAAACAAATAGATCGAAAGACAGAGCTCCTTATTGTACACGGAGCACATTCTTTAGGTAATTAGCCTTTTTTTTGGCATTAGGTTTCAGGTGATTATGATCAACTCAGCTACATTGTTGTTTATTACCTATTTATTTTCTTTGTGATGCTAAGAAACCCTACCTAATGTTTTTATTACAAGGTATTTACCATCCCTGGCCCAGGCAATTGGGTCTAACAGCACAGTGTATAGCATGTCATCATCACTGGGCATTCCATATTAGCTGTTCATAATGAACTAGCTTCAGATATTTTTCCTCTTACAAATTTTCTCTACATCAAGACATTAATTTAGCAGGTGAGTATGATAACAATAATGCATATGCTGCACCTTCAGTGAACTAATTGGAAGTTATAATTAAATTTATTGATTCTTTCTCAAATCAATTGATTAAAAAGACAACCAATAAACTGGTTGGAATACTTCAGATCACAACACTGGGTGAGACTATTGCGTCTGAACTCCCAAGGCACTTACTAGGAAAGCCTCTTGATTAGCATTTCAGAGAGTAGATCTTTGCAGTATTTGGCACCATTATTACGACAGAAGATGCCATGATAGCCTACTGGGGATGCACAGGGCTAATTTCAACTCAAAAATAAAACAGCAGCTCATAAAATATGATGCTGAAAACTATGATGCTGAAAATAGATGTCCTCGTCCTAATTTTTATTTCTGTCTTCTGATGTTTGTTCACTTATACAACTCTGACCTATACGAATAGAAATCACAGCTAACTTCTGTGTGGCTGGACATCTGGGTTCCATTTGTTTGTTTGTTTGCTTTACTTTGCTTGTTTGTTTTTCTTGAGCAAAAATACCATTCGTATTTTTTCAACAGAAGTGGGAGAAACACAGGAAAGCTAGCTAAAATAATACCAACGAAACCAAGGAAAGAATTTGAAGGTCTGGAAAATAGAGGGTGAGAAAAAAATGAGTGGCTCTCACCTAAATGACTTAGAGGTAAGTAAATTGCCAAATGAATTAATGGGAAGAAAGGGAAAATGAAAGGGGTGGGGGCCAACAGCCAAAGTCATGGAGTTTGCCATAGCAGAACTTTCAGGTCAGTAAGAAACGCAGTTAAACAGACAATACTAAAACCAGCTTGAAAGATGCAATACAAATCAGTGTAAATTGCCCAGCATTCAAATTTTATAACTGAAGAAACAAGCAGTGTTGTTTCTCAGCCAAAATAGTTAAAACCAAAAATACAGAAATGAAGATTCTATCTCAGAAAGATAACACAAATTGAAGGTCAGATACAGCCAAGCATAATGGTACAGATGCCAGAAATAGTTGCTGACAGCAGTGAAATGAAGGTCTATATAGTGAAGGGAAAAATCTGACAGAGAAAACATGTGCTGTGACCAGACTAAAATGTTACAGGAAAGACGCAAATATAAATATGGACTGGAAACAAACAATAACAAAAAGTTAAAAAAAATAAAGGAAATAAACAATAGTTCTTCTTTCAGGCTGATGAAATAATCAGAAAATAGAACTTAATTTTGTGTGTATAAGTTTGCTGTAGTACACATGTAGAGGTCAGAGGACAACATAAGGATTCAGTTCTCTCCTTCCACCATGTGAGTCCCAGGGACAGAACTCGAACCGCCAAGTTTTATGGTAAGCATTTTTACTAGCTGAGCCATCCCACCATCTCTGAAAGTAGAATTTTAAAAACAGGTATGCTATATGTCAATACTGCAAGGTATCTAATGCAATAACAGGAAGGTCTCTATTGCTTTAATCAAAATAAAATACAGGAGACGTTTCCATATCTCTGCTTGTTCTTCTTCTCCACATGCAACACAGTTTAAGTCAGACAACATATTCCCATCAAAACCACAGTGCAGAGAGATGGGTCAGTGGTTAAGTGTACTGGTTGCTCTCATAGAGCACCTGGTTTTGTTCTCAGCACCCACATGGCAGTCAACAAATGTCAACTCCAGTTCCAGTGGGTATGACACTCTGTTCTGGCTCTGTGGGCATTTCAAGCCTTGGTACACTCACATACATGCAGGCAAAAGCTCATACAAAACAAACAAATAAACAAGTAAATGAAACTACAGTGCACTTAGACAGTCTGAAGGATGGAGGGGTTTTGAAAGAACAGGAATAGGGAAATGAGTTGAAATCTCCAGGAGGCATCTAGGTAGGTTTCTCATGTTCCAGTGGATGCTCCCAGACCCCATGCTCATCTGGGCATCACTAATTGGATTTAATGGGTTACTATCTATAGTAAAAGTAAAAGAAGGCATGAAGTTGGGAAGCTGGGCATTGCTGGGAGGTTATGAGGGAGACTGGGTCATGGATATGCTCATATTTTCTTGTGTACTTGCTTGAAATTCTGAAAGAATAACATATATTATAAAAAATACCTCTAAAGGAAATGTCATTCCCACGATCTGTACAGCACCCTCATTCACTGCCCCGTGAAAACTCTACTACTACGGGACTGGTAAGGTAGCTCAGCAGGTATGTGCTCTTTCTAGTCAATGCAAGCCTAAAAAACTGAGTCAGATCCTTAAGAATCCATGCAGTCAGAAAGTGAGATCTAAATCTCCATCTACAAAGTTGTCGGACCACTCTACACACACTGTGACATGGGTGTTCTTGCACGTGCATGTACATCCCCACCCCCACTATTATAGTGTGAAAAAGTTAAAAAAAATCTACATCATGTTAATAAAACCACGTCTGGATTTGTTTGACACAGGGACTGCTGTTGTTTGTTGAGACAGTCCAGACTGGCCTACACCTAGGTCCTCTGGCCTCAGCATTCTGATTGCTGGGATATGTGGCAGGTTTTCCCTATGAACAGCAGTTTTGACAGTTTTTACTGAAGATAATGAATATTCATCAATCATATAAATTGTTTTTATTTATGACAATTAAGGAAACAGAATAAAAAAAGAAGGAAGTGATATGTGGAATGTAATGTAGGAGGCTTAGAGTGACAGGCGCAGCAGCTTAGAGTGACTGGTATAAATGCATGGAGAACTGAATTTGATCCCCAGTACTCAGAAAATGCTGCATGGCTAGTGTGTGCCTGTAACATCAGTGCTGTGGAGGACAGAGGAGAGGACTACTAGGGCTTTCTAGAACCTAGCCTGGTTCTAATTTCAGTGAGTCAGGTATTTTCTCGAGGGAATAAGACAGTGAAAGAAAAGACCACCCCTTCCTGTGCTAAGGATCAGAACAAATAAATTACCATTCCTTTAATTCACTAAGTAAGTACAGCTTGATTATTTATGAGAGAATAGATAAATAGACTGTGTATTTGGACTTTAACAGAGTCAAGCGAAGTAGAAAACAACTAGAGTTTTTGTGAAAATGTAAACATACTCAAATGTCAAGATGAAGGATCACAGGTAGGCAAATGTAACTATGTGGAAAACTTTGGTACATGTTTTTTAAAGTGCAAGTGCAATGATTGACTTGCAAAAAAGAGTGAGTATTCATGTTAAAAATTTGACTAGGGTGGTTCTCTTAATCTCGCTCCTCCTGCCTGGAAATTCATATTAGACAATGTTTGTAAAAGATATATAATACTGCAGGTATAATTGAGATTAGACAAATTATTACAATAATAATCAAAGAAAGTATATTGAAATATTAGCAACCAATTTATCTATATTAACATTGAAATTTTAATATTAATTTGAAATTTTACATGTAATAGCCATATCCATTTCTTTACAGAAGCATTAAGAATAAATTTTCATCAGACATATTGGCACAGGCCTTTAATCCTAGAATTCTGGAGGCAGAGGGAGGCAGACAGCTCTCTGTGAGTCTATGAGTTGAAAATCAGCCTGGTCATATTACAAGTTAGCAAGTTTCACGCTAGCCAGAGCTACACAGTAAGATTCTTTTCTGTCTTAAAGATAGAGAGAGAAAGAGAGAGAGAGAGAGAGAGAGAGAGAGAGAGAGAGAAGGAGGAGGAGGAGGAGGAGGAGGAGGAGGAGGAGGAAGAGGAGGAGGAGGAGGAGGAGGAGAAAAGAAGGAAGGGAGGAAAGGAGGGAGGGAGGCAGGAAGGAAAGACAAAACACATTCACAGTTCCTTGGTCTCAAGTTACATGCTGCATGCTGCAAATGAGCAAGGCTTATATGTTTATATATTCTGATTTAGGTTGTTTTATTATCTGGAGTTGAGAAAAAAAAAAGATGATTTTTTTCCTGATTTCTCTTTTCCATAATATTTAGATTATTTTAATTTTTGAGCCTTAATATATTTTGAATGGAGAGAATTTACATGTCTTGTACAATATTATAAATCTATAACTATAAAATGAAATATGACAATTTGATCTAGTAAGATAGAAAACAAAGTTATGAATTGAGCTTTGTGAAATAAATTATTTGGGGGCATTAATAAATAACAGTTTTTCTAAAACAAGACTTTTCCATGTAATAAAAAACTTTCAGGGTCAGCAATATGGTTCAATGTGTAAAGGAATCTTCCTTGCCAGCCTGGGAGCCTGACTTTGAACTGGAACCCACCTAATGTAGGAAGTAGAAAATCTGCTCCATAAAGTGATCCTCAGACCTCACCCATATCCTATGGTATTTATAACTCTACCACGAATAATAATTTATAAATAAAATTTAAAAACCTTCATTTTATATGAAAGACTTGCTAAGAAACATGAGATTGAAAAGCAACACTCCATTCACAAAAGAAATCTGATTTTGCTGTATTCAAAGTAACAAATGCCTACTTTTAGAAAGTACCAAGTCATAAAACCATTTTCATATGCAGAATTTGGAAATAATAATGTCTTAATATGAATAATTAAATTAGAAAACTATACATACATAATACTTTAGTACATGTAAAATTTCCATATATTTGTACATAAATTAAAAATTAAAAATTTTAAAGGTAAATTTTAATTAAGTTTTATAAAAATATATATTTCTTGATTTTCAATGATCTTAATCCACACTTACTTGTATTTTTAAAATATGTGTAGTTCAAATGTACATTATTTTGATCTATATTTCACTATTTTGATATGTATATTTCAATGTAGTGAAATACTTACTATTGTCATATAAATGATCATATTCATTAGCTTCCGAAGTTATTCTACTTTTTGTTTTATATTAATAATCCCCAAATCTCTTAGCAAACTGCCACTGTAACAGTACAACTATAGCCCTCATATATCTCACATCTGTACATATAAAACTCTATACCAGTCGTCCTCCATCCTCTGCCTTCTGTTTCTGGTAAACTCCACTTTATTTCCTATGTATTTGAATTTCATTTTACTTACATTTCACATATTAGCAAAATCATTCTATGTTTTTCTTTCTCTATCTGACTTATTTCCCTTAGTATAATATCCTTCAAGCTCACCCATGTTGGAGCAAGGATTTCCTTTGCTTTAAGGGCTGAATAATATCCCATTATACATAAATACATTGCCGTTCCTTTCTTCATTCATTACTGAGGTAAACTTTGTTCCTATATTTTGCCTATTATGATGAATGTCACAATGGTCATAGGAAAATAGACATAATTTATGCTTTCAAAAATGTTTATCTACATATCAATAATGTTAAAAGTCAATCACAATGATACAGAAGAAAATACTATAATTCTTAGAAGTTGATTGAATAGAAACGTTTTAAAATTAGTATTGAAAGTCTGCATTGTGTTGAGCCTTTCACACTTTTTTAAAGCTTCATAATTTGGGAGAATAAATGCTTTTACTACCATTTTGATAGATTTAAAAACATAAAATAACAGTGAAAACATTTTGTATTGAAATATCTTTATGCATGTGAGGCAATCACTTCGCCACTAAATTATGTTCCTGGCCCAAAATACACTAGTTTGAAAGTATAAGACACTGCGAATAATATAAAAATCATTAAGAAATTACATAAACACTCCCAGAGATAATAAGGCACCCTTACTCTGTGTACAATTTATAGAATAGTGAATGTTTCTAGATGTGTTTGGGATAAAACTTAGTGATTACAATGGGTGAAGCTGAAAGATGAACACAAATGGTTTGGTGAGCTGCCTGTGTTAGCTATGAATGAAGGCAATGAATACAGTAAGAGAGCAACTCAGGATGAACTTGAGAAGATTTTTTATTTTAATGAATTCAATTTGGAACCCATTAAACTTAAAATTCCTAAGAAATATTTTTGGAAATGCTGACTTGACATTGGAACAGGGGAAGGGCTAGAGAAATATAAGAGTTATCATGAGCCTACCTGAAGATATGTCAGGGATTGTAAAACCTAGGAGGAGGAAGAAATTGCTTTAGTCATCATTTTGAAATCAGGTAAGAAAAGAGAATCCCACAACGTTGCCAAGGATAGTCAGAGATAGTTTGAGACTTAAGAACTGAAGCTGCCAAAGACAGCAAGAACCAGAGACTTAGGACCCTGGGGCCCAGGGAAGACCCACTGAAAGGAGCTTTCTTCCACAGATTTAAGTTCCTGGTGCCCGGGGAAGGACTCGCTACCCAGGAGATGTTTAGCACCATTTGCTGAAGGAGTACATGAAGAATCTGTTCCTTATCACTAATTCATTTTCTTCTGAGGAGAGGATGTCATGTATTGGAACAGAAATAAGCTGGGCAGGGAAAAACCTAAGTAGGGAACATGTACAGTGGACCAGATAGTGTCATGAGACTCTGCCTTCTATCTCAGTGAAGGAGAGATTATGTCAACTTTGTATTGACAGCAAAGGACTTGAGTGCAAGTTAAATATTCAGTCAATATCCCTGCCTTTCTCCCATTCCTGTCACTGACTAGCTGTATCTTTATTTGAAATTTAGGAAAAATTTAAAATGGATATCTCCAAAATGTTTCAAACCCCTGCTGTTGTAAGTTTCAGAGATGTGCGTTTACTACCTCTCCAGCCTTCCTATTCCACGGAAGACTTCTGGATCTATTTTAGAGAATTCTGAAGATGATAAACTCAATACTTAATTTGGATAAATGGACAAGTACTTTAGAATGTAAATTGTGAAACATTTTAGTTTGTTCAAGAACTATTGTTCAGAAAAGGCAGTTAAAATAAGTCATCTAAATCTTCAAAAAACATGACATTTTAGAGTCACCAGAAAACTAACATGATTGTTATGAAAAACAGAAACACAAAAAAAGCAAGCAAGATTGTCAAAGGAATTGATCAAGGATGGATACTGAAGGCTCCCCATAGTTATATAAAGAAAACCATACCTGAGACAGTACTTAGCTAAAATCCTCATACACAGCATTGTGGCAACACACAATTTGCTTTTAAAATGTTCAAAGAGACAGAATAACTTTACTGTGAAAGATTAGAACATAGACTTTATTGAAGATTAAGGTGATAATCTTAAGGAGGCACTGTTGAAAATTGAACGACAGCTTAACTTTCACAAAGAAGTAATTGGATAATATGGATCAATATTTAAAAGTATCTTTGAAAATATTTGAGTTATGCTCAGGTCCTTTGGGAATCAGAACAATGTAACTTCTATGACAGAAAAACACAGATGCTCTCAAGTTGGGAATCATGATGTATCTACATATACAGAAACCCTTTCATTCATATTTTCATTCAGTGAGATGCTTGAGAAGTTGTAAATGGTTAATGCTGAGCTTGAATCATGGTTTTTTACAGATTTATAGAACTTTCCAAAGTAGTCTCTGAAGGGAAGATTGAAAACAAGAAACAGTGACTTATTTCAAGGAAGAGCCCAAACTATTTGCCCTGTGTATATAGGAAGATACAACATTAAAAATACACTTATGATTACTGTATAAATAAAGAAAGTATCAAAGAAAAGCATTAAAACCTGTACTACCCTGTATCACTTCTAGTGAGGAAATTCTTCAAGAAGTGTTATCTTCTTGATAGTTTTATTTGTATAAAAAGAACTCTAGGGGAAAAACAAAGTCTTAATTTTATCAACACATCCACGGTTTGAATCTCAGCTACTTTGAAGGTCAGGACTAGAGAACTGCTTAAAAGCAGAATATCTAAACTAGCCTGCAAGTTTAACACAGCAAGACATTTTCTTATGAATAAATTAACAAATGAATTAATGAAAGAATGGATGAATGAATGAACAATAAGAACCAGAGATGAGTGATGTTGCTATAGGATTAGAAAGTTTAAAAAGATGATTTAAGAAACTCATATTCAGTTTCTATAAAGGAAAGACCTAGGACCTAATGTCAAAATTACACATACATGTATTGCATGCCAGATAAAAATCATTCTTAATACCAACATATAACAGTATAACCAATTACAAGTATACAGTGAAAATTAAATTTTAGCATTTCACAAAGCAGTTGTATACAATTCTTGTTAGGAATTTACGATATGCTTAAATGGTGAAGGGCTTCCAATATTAGGGCTTCATAAGCAATAGACTATAAGATACTGCAACTGGATTTTCTATAAATAGGTAATGTGCAGCCTCTTGATAGTCTCTCTATACCCTCATGTCACTGTTGTGATCCTGGTTAGGTCACAAATGGCCTCACTTGAAATAGATGTCCTCTATAATTCTTTTTATACAACATTTTACTCTTCCTCTAGAGCACTTACTAAAATTTTAATTCTCTATTGTTTACCTTTATGCATTAATTACCTACCAGGAGTGAAATACTGTAGTAGGTACATGATGTGTTCTCTCTTTCACTATGGTACCAACATCAAGATAACAAGCACTGTGTCTTTTTGGAAGGCTGAATAAAATGAGTACATAAGGGGAGGAAGAAGAGAGTTTCTTTATGATAATGGTCTCAAGAGCAAAGTCCATTCATTTAATGTCATTTAATGAGTGTATGTGTGCCTGAGGAATGCCAGAAATTTTGCACTTGCTTATTTGTCCACTCTTCATTGGATAAATAGTATTGTACAAATTTCATGAAATAAAAATTAAAGGGTTAGAAGACTTAAGTTAATAGTCTACTTTCAATACTGATAATGTTTAAGTTAAATTCAAAGCTAAATCTGTCTTGTTTAAAGCCAATATATTTGCTATCTATTGTACCAAGCTCCTAGGTCTAGTGTTCAATAAATGTGCTAAGAGGTCATTTCAAAAGCTTGATATTTCCCTGATACATAGTTATCACTTGAAAGAACAAGCATCAAAGGGCCCTTCAGATTCTATTAGAAAAAAGGTAACTTATTATTAATACTTTATTATTTAAAAAAAATCTTTAGACTCTTTTTCAGATATTACTTTAAAATATTCAATAGTATAGTACTGTGCTTTAAAACTAAACATTTCCTTTAAAGATACTTTTATATAAATTGAAACCTATAGCTTTAAAAACATTGAACATTTTACATGAACTAAGAAAATTTGTTCAAAGTTCATAAATAAATATTTCAATTACTTAACGTGATTCCTGAAAATACATTAAGCTAAACTATGATTATCTATGTTCTGTGAAGGGTTTTATTTTTTAAAGAAGATTTGTTTAATCATAAAAAGCCTTCTCATAGCTTTTTATTCTTCAGAAGCTGTTCCCAAACACAGAATTTAACTGATGTGCATAACAAAAAATATTTTTGCTTTGGAAACATTTTCAAAAAAGAAAAATTCTACAGGAGATAGGGTTCAAACTAATTCATCACAGCAATGTGACCTCCTGATTCAAAATGTAATTTTCAGAGACTGAAAAAAAATTCTTACAAAATAATAAGATACTGCTTGTGTTAAAAGATGAAATTATGTACTTACATTTTATTTATCCCACTTCTTCCAACTCCATGTTTTAATTTTATCTGTTCTTATTTTAAAATCGAGTTAAGTTAAAATACCATTACATCAGACCTTCTTAGGTCCCTTATATTTCTAGTGTGTCTCCAAGATCTTCATGCATTTAACAAATACATTCTCCACCTGATGTGTCTCACGCATACCCTGAATAAGCCTACTTCAGTATTTTAAATATAATTATGCATTAAGGCAGAACATACATTTTTGGTCGTGTGTATTAAATGCCTGAGTAATGTCCAGCCTAATGGCACTGAGTTTCAAAGCTAGTGTTTGCTTACAAAGCATGTTGATTTTTTTCAAATGAATAATTTAATGGAAAATCTGAACCTGTGCAATTAGCTGAAGGATCTAACATTTCTGGATACAGGCAGATTATTTTGTCATGCATTTAATTTAATTTAAATTGATAAATCAAATATAAACATATAGTTAGATGTTGTGTATATACATGCTTGCATGTGTAATACGGATTTTAATTTGAGGTAAAATGTTTTTGTAACATGAAAATATAATCATAACTGCTTATCTAGGCTTAAGGATATCAGGTATTATGGTATTCCTCAAGAGCAAACATATATATATAATATGTATATATATATACATATATATACACACACACACACACACACACACACACACACACACAGAGCAACTAAAACAATTTTGAATAGGAGGAGTACACAGGTTGAGATAATGACAATAATCACTGAAGTAGATACTTATATCATTGTCAGAACATAAAGGTGCATTCTAAATAACAAACAGACAGACAGACAAACACACTGGTGAATAGCCAAGAGTCTACTCAAAGACATGAGAGCTACAAATGAAGGCTAAGGGTAATCTATTTTCAGAGCGCATGGCTCAGCTTCACAGAACTGGCCATCCCTGTGTCAGGTGCATTCACCAAATCTCACATCTTTCTAGGGAAGGGAATGTTCTCATTAGCAGCAGTGTTTTGGGGAATAGGGGAAGATAAAGTTCACCTCATACTTTTATTTCATTACATTTAAACATCAAGGTTGGTATTTTTAGAAATAAACTATTATTCTAATTTTCAACTTAAAAATGAACAAATGCAAGACTTTAGAGTTTAGTAAAACAACACTTACAGAAATGTAAGTTATACTTAGCATTTATGTTTTCAGATCTTCTATTTACTCAACCTTATTTGTATAAATTCCCTAAATGTATTAGTTCATATGATGTGAAAAGGGCAACAGTGATAACCACACACACAGTATGTCAAACACTGTTCCACACCCGTTGTATACAGGAACCCACTCAGTTCTCACAACAATCATACAGGGATAATGCTATTTTCACTTATATTTTAGCAAGTAAAAAACTGAAACATGAAAGTTCAAGGAAACACATAATACTATTAGTGAAATACTTGTTGCAAATGTGTTTCAAACCATGTTTTGTATATTCAAATTTTTTTCAGTGTTCACCAAAAGAGTCTATTCTAGTCATTTTTCAACTTACAAAAGTGTATCCTTCTTTGTTTAGTAGTTTAGTAAATGAAACTTAGTAAAAAGAAGTTTAGTAAACTAAAAAGTCCATTCTAAAATGAAACACCGACTTCTCAAATTTACTTCAACAAAATTGCAATTAATATAGATGTAGGAATTCATAGCTTGGTAGTCATTAATGCCAAGTTTTTCCTCAAAAACTACAGATGCCACTGTGTTTAAGGCTGCATGTTAGATGACTACCTATTATCTGTAATGCAGGCTGGCTAAATAATTATGTATTTGTCTATTGTTGCACTATCAAATGGAAACAAGGAAGGCAAGCTACACTACAGACATAGCAGGCAAGGACAACATCAGGTACTGAGAAAGGCATTAAATTCAACTTTAAATTTCATTTCCTCCTGTTTAAATTAGATTTTTTACGTTATTTAAATGTAATTTTATTACATTTACTATATTATAGTGACACTTGAAATACAGCTATTGTGTGAGTCTGCCTGCACCTCAGGTACAATATAAACTAAGGCTTATAACTCAGCTTTGAAAATTAGCTCATGAATCAAAGGAGATATAAAGTCTAAGCTTCAAACCCCATCTTTATTTACCAGATTTGCAAGAAATCCATTTGGCTTTTTATTAATATCAGTAGTTATTTTCAAAAATCTGATTTGATATTTTTACACTCATAACTATTTCAGTTGCAAGAGACTGCTTTCTTAGCTATGTATACCATGCCACAACATTTACAATGGAAATACAGATCATAAAATTACCAATAATGGAGCTTGAACGCATTTTCCCTTGCAATGTCACGTCACAACATACATTTATGAACTCTGCAATGAACTTGTTTTTTTTTAATTTACTTAATACTTACTGTATAAGTAACAATGAAAATATTAAATGTCTTCTTAAGGAATACCTCCTGAAGATTAACCTACATAAAGTCTTTTTAATCTCCTGGAATCATTCTGAAAGTTTTTATTTTTTTCTCTTAGATGCATTCATTCGTCAGTCTACAAAAGGTGCCGTCTACCATCTGCAAAACCGTAGGACTTGGAGAAATGGTCCTTAGCAAAACAGATGGATATGAAATAAATAATCATATTATGAGTGTTACAGAATAGGAATCCATCTATATGGATTTACGTGTGTGTGGGAGGGGGCAGGTGCACAGAGCCTGCTGGAAATGACCTTATTCCTAGGATCTGAAAGATTAGTAAAGATTCTGTTTACGTAGGATGAAATGCTAAGGATCTAGGTGATAGAAAGGAAACTTCAGGGTGGTGTCCATGCAAAGAACAGCCAGGCAGAAACAAGAAGAATGTGGTAAAGTGAGATTAAAGAAAGAGTTTCAATTTGATTGAGCAGGAAGAGCACAAGGATCTAAGCTACGGAGTGTAAATAAAAACACGAAAGGCCTGGAGGGAACCCTATACATCTTGTCAGGGACAATGGACATTTTACCAAGCATCCATGGAGGCATCCAAAAGAAAGGTGAAGTGGAGTAGTTCAATCTGTATTTCAAATAGGTGGTTTAACAGTTCAGGGGAAGCCACGTGGGAGAGGGGGTTAACATGCTCAGCAGGGGAGGGAATGCACAAGGCAGCTGAGGCCATAGGAAACAGACAAAATCCGACATTTAAAAAGTGAAATTGACAATGATTGACACGGCATTCGACCTGAGGAATGCAGAGAAAGGAGAGAAGAAAGTTACAGTTCTTTCGGCCTTCGTGTTCTTCAGAAAAACGGGAAGTAATGGAAGAGAAGTTGAGTAAAAGAACAAAGCTCTGCTTGGAACAGGGTGAGGTGGACAGATTGGGATATTCCCCAAAAGAAGTAACCATCATTGATGGCAGTGAATCTGATATTATTAAATTATAACACTGTAAATTCAAACTTAATTTCATCTATTTATTGGTGCAGTCTGAGAGCGGATTTGGCTTTAAAGAGAATGGTCAATTTCAGTTTCCAAAGGGTATAGAATTTAAGTGGAAAGAAATGATGGCATCAATTTAATTATTACTGTTCGTGTTATTTTAACACAAGACGTTTTCTTTTCTACATTTTTGCTTTTTGTAAGTCCCATGAAACATTGTTAATTCTAAGACACTGAAATATTAGATTTCAAGATTTTCTTATGCTATAAGATTCCAAGATTAGAAATACTTTTCTCTGAATTGCCTTCTCTCTCTATATATTCTTGGATACTGTCAGAACCTTACTAGCTAATAAATGAGAGAGTGATAAAATGCAGCATGCATAATTCTACATAGCATTCATAGTATGATAGCATATATACTGTCAGGTTTTAAGCCCTAAAATTTACCATGTATTTTATATTATTATAACTTACAGGAATACAATTAGAAAAAGCAATTCTGTGACAAATACGAATTGCACTAATATAATAATTGTCTAATTATATTAGGCAGGGACTATATATATATATATCCAATTAAATTATCAATATGATAAAATCATTTTATATCATCTACAGAATAGTAATACTTATAATGTAAATGTACATACTTTTAAAAGGATGCTAAAATACTGCAAAGATACAAAGCTTAAGCTTAATTTCTTAATAAAAAAGCCAAAAATTAGTTAAGCCCATTATATTGCATGCTCTTGTGAATTCAGAAATGTGACTGTCTGCTTATAATAGATCCTGGCTACATTTCATACATTCTCTACAGCTGAGTCGGACTACTTGTCAGAAAAGTAAGAGGAGCCTGGCAAGATAGCTTAGTGGGTAAATGCTCCTGCTACCAAGCTTGACGGTCCAAGTTCAGTTGCTAGGACACACATGGTAGAAGGAGAGGACTGACTACTTCAAGATGTCTTTCACAAGCCCACTGTGTCATGAGTCTTCCTCATCACCACACACACATATATACAAAGAAATCCCAAACAATTATATGAATTTTAAAACTGTAATGAAAAATATTTGAAAATAGAATGAGAAATTTTCACATTTAATGGCATATCCTTAAAGTGCATAATGTATATTTCTATTTTTAAAAATTATTTATTTTAATTTTATGTATATGAGTAAAATGCATGTGCCTGTAAGTACACCCTTGTCATGCAATGCTCATGGTGGCCAGAGAGGGTGTCTACATTCCTAGAGCTGGAGTTAGGATGGTTGTTAACTGCTATGCAGGGCTAGGAATTTAAGCCACACCCTCTGCAAGAGCAGCCACTGTTCTTGATCACTGAGCCATCAATCCAGTCTCTTAAAGGCAATTTCTTAAAACTTTTTCAGAATTACTAATAGAAATATGTAAAATGAATAATATTATGATAACATAAATGACTATACTTTTGCCTAAGGTTATATAATAATGTAAAATTAAATTTGACACCATTTCTTTAACGAAATTTTAAACAAAATTAACATGATTAAAGCATGATTTATTATTTTATTAATTACTTTATCTCAATCTACGTAATGTTCCCAAATTTTAGTATAGAAGACCATTTGTGTAGTTGAAAATTAGGTGAAAATTCAGAAAGCAAGAATATAGAGTATGTTTTTGGCTTTGGTGTAGAAAAGCCTTTTGGTTTACCTTTTCGATTTTTAAATAAAATAAAATTTGGGGCTCCCAATTAGTAATACAACACACTAAAAGCAGACATAAAAGGAAATGAATTGTGAAGTGGGAGTTGATTCCAAGTTACAGGCAGTTGAAGGCCAATTTATGTCTTGTTTAGAAAAGGGTCAGCATAACACTTTCAAGTCTTGATGCCGGCAGCAAAGCCCTTGTTATTTACAGAGAATAAAGTGGCATAAACTCATTTTCTTAATAAGCTTCTCCAGTTCTTCAAATAGTTCCAAGAAATGCCAAAGGCTTGCCTTAGTTAACAAGTACACAGATAACCAAAGTACAGCAGTGCCAGCTAAACAGAATCTGATCCCCAGGATGTGAGCGTTGGGATTTTAGCTGCTATGTAATGACACCAGGCATAAATTTTAGTAATCCTTATAATTTTGAGTGAGCTAAAATAAGTTTATATGAATTGGAAGAGTCAACTAGAAAAAAGAAGCCACAGGCTCTAAGTAATGGAAATGTTTTCTTCCCTGTATTAATTGGGCTTTCAGAGGAACATACTGTTTTCATTTCAATATAATGTGTAATTTCTTCCAAACTAAAGAATATTTGGTAATTGAAGAAATTCAACACAGAGAATTTCCCCTCTCTTATGTATTAAAAGATACTACTTATTATTAGCACAGTCCTTTCCATTCTATATTTTGTGAAATGCTTAAACACTAACTATAATGATGCAGCAAATTTTAATCATATAGACTAAACTGATGATGCTGAATGTTGACTTTCCAGATTATAAAAGTAATAGTTTCAGAGATTTTAAATATACAAATAAAACCATCACTATTTAATAAAAGTATATATTAGCTGATAAATATTTTGAATCCATGTTTCAGTCCAGAAATCAGTGATAATGATTTGGTCTGTCTAAGAGAAGTCAGTACAGTCATGATCACATTAGGAAAATAGCACTGCAGAAGCTTATTAAGGAAATGAGTGTGATAGGGTAGTGGTGGATGCTATTAATCCTAGCATTCCAGAGGCAGAGGCAGAGGCAGAGGCACGTGGTCTTCACTTAGAATCTTGGACTATCATTCCTGTTTTACCCCTGCACTATGAGTAGATTACGTGTTATGTTTTAAATACTACCTGTCTCCTGGAAGTCAGAAGTAGGCATGAGAGCTTCTTAAACTTACCTGAATATCGAACACATTCCTTCACAGGGACACTAGGTCCTTCTAAGGACACACATGTAGGAATAAGTCCTTGATAGCTACCTCCAGCACAGTCTCCTACACATTACATTCTATCATGTGATATAAAATGAACACATAAATTATTACTGATTCATGTAATCATATATACATATGTATTTTATAAAAAAAAATTAAGAAATTGCTTTGCATTTTACATTCTCACTGAAACAGTGTTAGGATCTTGTTTCTCCACATTCTCCTGTGTCCCACTGCTGTGTGCCTTATATTATAGATTTTCTAATGAGCATGCACTGGTATCTTATGGTCTTAATTTGCTTTTCCCCAATGACTAATGACCTTTTCATTCGTTTGTTTTCCAATCATATGTCATTTTGGTAAAGCATTTTTTTGGATTTTTTTATTTGAGTAATCTTAAGTATTTATACTTAAATAAATATTCTGTATATATTCAGTGTCAGTAAGAACTATACAGAAATTGTTCATTACAATAGAATATATTTTAAGGACATAGAAGAACAGTCAAATGATGACAGCCATTTTCTACAAAATTATGATAATTTAATTAAAATTATAGGTGATTCCTGAGCTAAGAAGGAGTGTACACCCCAGTTGTTTCTTTGTTTATCATAATTGCTATCACAAAGGCTAATTTTTAGCTTATATTCACATGAATAAAAAGGATACTGTCTATAGAGTTAGGCTTAATAAATTGGAGACTATACCTTTATGCAGCATTCTTCCCAAGCCCATGCATATTGTATTAACAGAGTTCAAAAGCAAAGTTTAAATTTTCTGAGAATTTCTAAGATTCCAATAATTCACAATTGAGATATTTTCATCTCTCACCTTTTTCTTTGTTTCTCCTTTATTACTTTGCTTCTCAGATTATTTGTCCTATATAAATAGATGCTTTTCAAAATTTATGCAATGTTTTTCAAAAAATAATTTTTATTTATGTATATGTGTACGTGTGTGTCTGTGAGGGTATGTATACATGAATGTGGATGCTCACAGAGTCAAGAAGAGGGTCTTTGATCCCCTGGAAATTAGAGTTATGAATTGTTGGTAACTGCAATGTGGGTGCTATGAACCGAACTCATATTTTCTGCAAAAGCAGCTAGTGTTCTTAACATTGAGCCATCTTTCCAGCACCTAGCTAATAACTTTACAATTGCCAGTATTACCTAGTGATAAAACAGTAAAAACCTCAGGAAAAGTTAATGTCTATAATATGAGTTAGAAAAGAGGAATAGGTGAATTTGATGGTGATATAGAAATAAAATCTACAACTTTCTTTCATATATTATAGTGTGTCCTATAATATATGCTCCTACAAAAAGGAGCTATAAGTTTTACTGTGACTGTATTAAGCATCAAAATAAACATCTTCAATATTAAAGTAATTGTGAATGTGGCAGCTGAAATGATAATAATGAGAATGTGTTAGATTTAATGATAAAAGACTGGTTCTTACCAGTTATTTTTAAGTGTAGGTTCAATTGTTGAGTCTCATGAGTCTTATCTAAAAAATGGGGATCGGTGAAAATATCAAACGATATCACTATAATAACATTATTTCATTATCTTTTAAAAGACATATAAATATATATTTCTGTTATGATTATTTGCTACAGTGTTTCATGAATGCTGATAAATTTGGTGGTAACAGGATCAATTTATTATACAAGGTACCCCTTTACTGGGCATTTTATGCCAATGATAAAGTATAAAATTAATATTAGAAAATAAAATGTTCAGATAACTTATATTTTAACATATTGGTGTTTATTTTTATCATATAATCTTGTTTAAATTTGCAAGCCTTGATCGCATCATTGGAGTAGTATTTTCCTTAAAAGTAATTCCAGTTATGGATCAGTGGATCCTAGGCATCTAGAATTGAAGGAGATTCTTAGGCAATTCCAGTCCTGAAACCATATAACGCTGCAATTGCTTTATAAGGAGCGAACTCTGATGCTCAGGAACCTTATGAAACATGGCTGAGTTCACACAGTAAGACTGAAATGCTGTCACAGCAGTCTGTCCAACAAAATGGAACCTTATTTTACGATTTTGATGGGGAGGAGGAATTTCCAATGCAAACCCCTTATTTTCTGTGTGAGAATGGCCACGTCCAGAAAAACAAATCTAAGAAGACCATGTTGGAATAAGAGGTTTTTAAATGTTTGTTTGTATGTATTTTTAGATCATAGTTGTGTTGCTGTTTTGCCCTGGCAGAACCGGCACTATTCAGATAAAATGACCCTCCTCCCTCAGCTTCCTGATACCCGAGAATACAGGTGCACACTACTGGTCCTGGCTTAGAGAAAATAAAGATCTTTAAATTAAATGCAACAGAGTTGATCTCCAACTTATATGACCTCAAAATAAATAACAGTACCATATATGAAGGTATTTTGTAATTGTTAAGGAATTAATTTCACATAAATGTACATTCATATGTTTTGGAGTTCTTTATCTTTTTGAATATTACAGAAAGTTATCTAATGATATACTTTCCTCAGATCATGAAAGTGTTCCTTGCTTTTGTGTTTTAAAGTGAAACTGAATTTAAAACTCAATTTTTCTGGTATCGGTAAGTGGGAAGTTACTGACTAGGTTACAAGAAGGTATATGATTTATGGCTACTGTTATATTTTATATTAGATACACGAGAATTTAATTATAATAAGTAGGCTCTCAGAGTTTGAGCTAACTATGGAATCCAAGACCAATTAAAAATTTTAGATGTATATTTTGGACATCTACACTCTGTGTATATCATCACTGAATCCAAAGTTGGTTTTTGAGCAAATTTCTATTAAATGAGTTGAATGGTACAAGCATAACAATTCCAAAGGTAATGCTATGTTGATGAATAAACAACATATTCAAACACTTCTCATTCACCTTTCTTTCAAAAATCTATCTTTGCTATATCTATTTTTATGTGTGAATTAAAGAATAAAAGCAAAACTAGCTGTGTTTATAAATGTGTAGCTTTTAAACCTGCATATTTCTGTAGCATAGCATGATTTCAGTGTAGACAGTTTTTTCACACTCTTTGCCTCAAACAGATGCTGAAAGTTTTCAGTTCAGAAGATCATGATATCACATAACACCGACTTAAGCACAGTGCTCCACCTGATGGAGACACCTGCCAGTGCTTCCTTGGGGCTCTATTCCCACTGTACAGCAAGCATGCACAATAGAAGTATCAATGTACATTCTAATTTGAAGCCATTACAGAGGGTCAATTGGATGCTTATGCATAAAATACACACATAGCTTGTAATAGAGAATAAATTCCAGGCTCAGGTGAAGTTACTGTATCTAATCACTTGAACAACTCATGGATAAGTAATGTCTGACAGAAGAGTAATGGGAGCCTCATATGGATAGCAAAATGCTATACCAGGGTTACAAAAGTAAAAAGAACTGGGGATATTGATTTTAAATATATATTTAGTTTATCCAAGTGCACTCCAAAATAAAAAGGTTTAAAGTATTGTTGACACAGGGTCATGCCATGGTGCTTAGGGTGGTTCAGAACTCCTAGGTGATCACAACTTTCCAAGTAATGAAACTATGAATGCATTCCACTGTGCCAGTGAGTAGTAGACCCCAACCTTAGCTATGAACCTATAGCAATCTTTTAGGCATGGTCAAGGTCCATGCCAACTAGCAGACAAGAACCCAGCAACACACTGGGAAATGGGGAGTAGATGCCAACCTTTGCTTAAGAAATATTGGCAACTGATTACTGTTGGATGTGGATGAGCCAGTATTCTTAAAACCCACTATTGCCTTCTGTATAAAGTCTTAAAATACAAGGAGTATTTTACTCAAGTAGCACACCTGACTTAGAAGAGATATGCATTGCATATGAATATGCATTTTGATTAATCCATGGATTTGTGAAAGTTCAAATAGAGAAAGCTTAGGCATGTCCTCTAAGGTCATTGTGGGATGTAGAAGTGAGGTGATCAGCAACCTTTTGTCCTTTTTCAGGCAGTGAAGCTGAGATGTTTGTACCTTTGGCCATGTAAGGGCTATATTAAGAAAGGTGTTTTATTACTTGGCAATAATTTTAATCCTTACAGCCAATTTATATTGCGCACTTACTAGATGTGCTACACTTTTCCAATCTATAAATTTCATTCATCAATCTATGGCACCAAGCCAGCTTCAGGACCAAATAACCACATCAATGACTGGTACTGCATTTGATCCTGACGCAGTGGTGGCACTTTTATCTTGGGGCAAATCAACAGCTACCTAATTTTTCTTAGAGCCCACTCAATGGGAAGGAACTCATGTGTGGTACTACAATCATAGCCAAATACACATGACCGAAGAGGCACTAGATCTTAAAGGGATCCCTAGGGCTGTCACATCCCTAGACTAATGTAACTTCTTACTAAATGCAAAATATGTATCCTTATATTTACAGTCAAGTATACCAGTCACCACTCATCAAACAAGCATCTTTTGTACCAGACAGAGACTACTACAGAGTATCACAACAGGTGACATCACAGACATTGTCTGTAAATTGCCCATGCCTAAGTGGCATATGTACAATGAAACCTCTACACCCAAGGTACATGTGATATAGGACAAGGAGGAAAAAAGTCACTAATCAATTTCTCAACTTTTATTAATGAATTTTCCACATGCAACAAAGGTCCAGTAACACGAAAGGTCACAAATATCTAAATCACGAAGATTAGGAATCTGTAGAGTGTGGGTCCCTGGACAGGATTCTTATATTAAGTTTTACTCATTTTGGGCTCAGGGACCATTGAGGAAGAGGGGACAGAAAGACTGTAAGAGCTAGTGAGGAGGTAAGTGACCATAAGGAAATAGAATTCTACAAGCTCCTGGGACCCTGCTCATATGAACCTATAGCAATCTTTTAGGCATGGTCAAGATCATGCAAACTCTAGCATATAAAAACCCAGCATGGCACTGGGGAAATGAGTAGTAGACCCAAACATTTGCTTAAGAAATATTGGCAACTCATTACTGTGGGATGAGAATGAGCCAGTATTTCCAAAACAAAGGACTGTGAGAAGGTTGTCTAGACCTCAGTAGATGAACCTACACTGAGGTCACTTGGACCCACTAGCTTGACACAACTGACCTTAATACAGATGAAAGAATATATGAATTCCTGTTGGGGAGCTCTGGGGGTCCAGTTGGGAAGAAGATACAAAGATGATTAAGACTGAGTGAGATATTCTGAATGAAGCACACAATGATTCTATAGAAAATATTTTTAAAAATCACTCAGTCATCAAAATAGTCTTCTGAAATAAGGTTTTTTTTCTCATTTTCATATTACAAAAAATATCTGGTAAAAAAATATTCAGGAACTAGAAATTTATAAATGTGCCTTCCTGATAATGGAAGAGAAGTTATGTTCCAGAGAAACATATAAAGTATTGAAACTATTGAGATCATCTGTTTCTCCCCTGTAGATTGGTAGACACTTGGGAACATTACCTGACAAAAATCACACAAATACTTTTAAGTGCTAAATATGCATATTTTAGTACTATACTCTACTTTATATAAAAATGTGTTTTTGAAAATTTAAATAAAATAGATAACAAAATCACACACTTTAAAAATACCCACAGTAAAATTCCTCTTTTCAAAAATATTAGTGTGTAATAGACAACTCTTGAAACAGTCTCATAAATTGAACACTTAATGCACTACATTGCATTGTAAATAAAGAATGAGCTTGTTTCCATAAAACCAGTTTCCTTCTATGTATCAATATGGTTGTAGAAGTTATGCTATTAACATAATAATTCCTCATACAAAGGCATAGGTAATTGCACAGGTAAAGTGAAGCTAAAATTTTAATGAATCTGCAATTTCTCATTATTGGCTACTCTTCAACTACCTGTTTATCATAAAGCGGGGTAAAGAAATGTCTGATTAACTGTTCCTCAACAGTCATTTCTACATGGCTTCCTTGACCACCTCCATTACCATTGCTTTGTTTCTGGATGATCAGTAGCATCCATATATTTTTTGAGGCATTTGGACTGTTCAACTACATGTATATATATGTGACTGACTGACTGACTCCCTGTTAGGTAGTAAGTTTCATGAGGGCCAGTACCATATCAAATTTGTTCAATGATTTTTCTGCAGTCTAGCTAAGGGTCTCATAGAAACTGAGTAAATACTAATAAATATTTTAAGTAAATTAATAAAAATATTGAGTATTCATAGGCATATTTTTGACTCATAAAATAATTGTGTTAGGTATCTCTACTCCCACTCTAGTTTATAGAAAAATGAACCTCCTCAGGTAAGAATACATAGATAATAATTCTTGAACTCTAGTTATTGGTTTTCCTTAACCGCTTTATGAAATCTAAGCTTTGCAGCTTCTTGTTCTGTGTGCATTGGCTAATAATGGATTTCTGTTTTAACCACCATGTGCTGCATAAGGAATCTTCTCTGGTGAGAGTTGAGTGATGCATTCATCCTATGTGTAGAAGTTGCACTGAAGATGTGCCACTTAGGGTTGAGCATTTCACAGACACTTATTCTCTGTGTTTGACCAGTTCTGGAAGTCTGTAATAGTCTCCATCTATTTCAAAAAGAAGCTTCTTTCATGAGGGGTGAAAGATAAAGTACACTTGTCTGTAGACATGAAGATGTATATTTAGAATAAAATAAAAAATTACATTGGTCTAGTGATGTGGTAAAACTAAGTTTTCTTGGGGACTGGAGAGATACTTCAGCAATAAAGAGAACCAGCTGCTCTTACAGAGGACCCAGGTTCAATTCTCAGCACACACATGGTGGCTAACTGTCTGTAACTCCAGTTCCAGAGGATTCTGACACCTTCTTCTGATTCCATAGGCATTGCATGACAGGGGTGCACTTACATAGATGCTGGCAATACACTCAACAATTTTTTTTTTTAAATAGGTTTTCTCCAGGATCTGTGACCTCAACAGCCATCTGTATTCCTGAATAGGATACCTAGTTCAAACCTGAGTCTTCCAAGGATCAGGAATCACTGGGAAGTGGAGGCAGAAAGACTGTAAGAATCAAAGGGGATGGATGAACAGAAGGAAACAGTCTTCCAGACAGCTGGTAAGTTACACATATGAACTCATAGCAACATTAAAGGATATTTGGGGACACAAATCAGACTCTATAGGTTATACTATATAAAGAGTACATTAAGCTGGGGGGGTGGGCAGTAGGGGAAGTGTGGCTAGAGGAGGGGATCTCAATAGTATCAAATATTTTGCTTGAAAATCACAAAAAAATTAATAAAAATATATAAAATCTTAAAATTAAAAAAGAGTAAGTTTTGTCTTGAAATTCACAGTCCATATATCTTAAACTCAAGTTGTTACTCTTAAGATACCTAGCTACCTAAAACATGCTATGACAAAGTTGTCCTTTGAAAATATAAATCTGCCTTTGTTTAGACTGGAGGGGTGTGAGTCTTGAATGGCTGCCTCCCATCTACCGAAATCTTCTAGGAATATCATTCAAGGCCTTCCATATCTAGATATTTCTTGCCTAGCTCATTTCCCAATTACACCCAGAAATAGTATTTCTATGAGCATACACAATGTGGAATGATCCTCAAGAGTCTGTGTTTTACAACTTCCATTTATTGGCGCACTGTTTTCTCTACCCAGAATTCCTTCCTTGTTTTCTGTCCATGGATGCTTCCCCTTATTTTCATGACAGGTTAACAATTCTTTCCTGAGACCTCCCCTGCCTCAGCCTGGCCTTCCTTTCTGAAAATGACTGCCTCTATCATGGTGTGACTGGCTCCTGCACTAAAGGCCAAGAAAGCCAGCTTTTTTATGTAAATACAGATTTCAAAGTTCAGCATTTGCAACTCAAGTGAAAGCACCTTCTCTTACTAGGACATTGGGACAATGTTCCATTATTGGGCAGAGATTTATGTATAAGGTCAGGCATTTTGCGAATATTGTAGTGAGATGTAGGAAAAGTGGGTTTCCCATGGGCCCTTCCATCCTCCCTTGTCCGGTGATCAAATCCTAGATCTCACACATACTGCAAAGCACTCTGTCACTGACCTACCTCACCAGTTGCTATATTTAATATCTAAGGGTTGGAAACACACTTTTCGAAAACTTCTATGAAATCTGGGGTGGCAAATCAGGGAGTAAAGTGCTTGCAGAACAAGCATGAAGACTTGAGTTTGAATACCAGCACGTTTGTAAAAGCTAGGCATGGGGTGGCTCACAAGTGTAACCCCAACTCTTACAAGGGGGAGCAGAGAGGTTGATCCCTAGAGATAAAAGGTCAGACAGTTTAGCCAAATTGGTAAGTTCCAGGTTCAGTAAGATATCCTGTCTCAGTAAAATTAGGTGGAGAGTGAAAATAAAGACAGCCAATGCTGACCACTGGGCTCACAGATGCATGCATGGGTACATACCTCTACACCTCTACAAACATGTGTACATGAAAGAACACATCATATGTGAGTACACACAAAAACACACACAAAACAAAAGCAAAAACCACCCAGTAGATTTTGCTCATGAAAGACATGAAAACTGACCGTGACAACTAAATATGGCTTTTCATTAACAAACTGCTTTATGTATCTTAATTTTACCTTTCTAACAGAGTTTTCCACTGAATGAAAAATGTAGTTTTGAAAATAAAACTGTATCTCACTAACATTAACCATAAATTCTCTCTACTGTATATATCTCTATGCATAGACTTTGTAAACAAAAGGGGAGAATGTACTATGTCCTACACACAGGTTTATAGGAATGCATTGGCTTTATGCTGGTATAAGATGCAGGCAAAATCATATAAGTAATTGACTTTTCTTTTTAAATTGTACTAAGACATACTTTAATAACAGAAATTTCTGTTTTGAAAATATTAGAGGGCTGGAAGTGTTAGAGAGAGCTCAGCAGTTAAGAGCACTGGTTGCTCTTGCAGAGGACACAGGTTTGATACCAGTACCCATGTGGTGGCTGACAATCATCCATAACTTAAGTTCCAGGGCATCCAATGCCTTCTTCATTCCTCTGGCGGTATTGCATTTCATGGATGCACTTACAAACATACAGGCATTGCACTCATACACATAATTATTTTTTTTAAAGTCAGAAAACTATGCTAAGAACACTTTTAAAGGTAACCATCACCAGCATTTGTTATAAAACATTTCACATGTCATTTTGCTTCTGGTTTCTTCATTTTTCTACTAAAGCATATAAAAGTGCTTATCCATGACTTATCTTTCAGTCTGAATTAAAAATACTTTAGGTGTCTGAGTTTTTGTATTCAAATAACTATAATGCTTTAGAGTAATCATTTATTCATGTTATTAGTCTATCTTTAAGCATAAAAGGATGTAAAGTAGAACAGGTGTATTTAAAAATCATAGTAAATGCATTTGATTGGAAGATAGTCACAAATGTGAAAAGAGCTAGTAATCAGCATTTTCCATTGAAATACTGGACTTCTGACATGGCCCCTTAGAACTCCCGTCATTACAACTGCAAGTTAAGTGTAAAATATGCCAGGCCCCTCAACCCTCGAGAGTGCATCTAGGCCCTGATTTCATAGATTTTCACTTTAGGTATCCATTATGAAGTTGGGTTTTTTAATTGAATTTTTGTGATTAGTATAAAATTCAATTTGATGGTGTAAGAAACTAATGTGCATATATTTAATGTTGATATGACTTTATATTATCTGTAATGCATTGATATACACTTCATGTGATAGCTAAAAGATGGCACAAAAGTTCTTGCAATGATTGCATTTTGTGTATCTATTCCTTATTTATACATACACATATTTCCAATTTACTTTAAAATATTGTTTACTATTACTAGGACTCTAGGAATAAATACAGAGAAAGAGCATAAATGCCTAAAGATAGGAATAATATAGTATCCAAATTCATATATCCAAATAATATGTATCCAAATTCAGAGAAGTGGTACTTTCCAGGTCTCCACGATTCAATGAATGTGTCCAAGGACCCTTCCCTCCCTAATATTTGTAGCTCCATCATGCCTAAACATTTTCAAGTTTAATATTAACTTCTCTTTTCCCAGGTGAATTTAGACAATTCGTAGCATTTACACTAGACCCATATTAAAAAAAAAAAAAATTCTGAGCTACATTAGAACCACCAGTTACTCTCACCTGAATAAATCATTACTTAAATTGGGAATCATTATTTAAAGTTTAGTCGAATAGTTTTGATACTATGCTTATCTACTTGCTTTGATGTGTCAGCCAACTGACTGGCTCTCACAAACATATGCCCACAGTGAAAACACATTTTATTTAGAATACCTTTGTTGCAAATTGCTTTATATAGCTGAAATAATAAAATAAAATTTTAAGGCACCTTTGTCCCCAGAGACAAAGTACAGTTTCTTTTTGTCATGAATATAAACTAATAAAACACTAGTTTTCTTAAGGATTGAATGGAGATTTTAAATGACACCACATTTGAGAGATGGAAATATTAATAATTTTAATGGCATTCATTTACTTTAACAGGTGAATCTCCAGTAGTAAGAATGTAAACCAGATTTTTAACGATATGATATTAAAGAGATCTCTTACTGTCTGGATTAACAAATCACCAGAACAATGTAAGCACTTCAATTTCTGATGTAAACCAGATATATTTATATTAATTAAATAGATTTCCATAGGATAGTATGCAAATGATGTATCAGAGCAGTTACAATTTTTCACATGCA
>CM069528.1:73451561-73459061 GCA_035773235.1 Eospalax fontanierii | reverse complement strand
ATTTTCAATTTTTGTTTTCAATTGTTTTTATGAATCCAGTATACTATATACTAGGGAAAAGATAGAATCTGTTTAAAAGTCCTCAGGATACTTACTTAGGGGAGGGAATGAGAATATTTTGGCATTTCACTCGTGTGAGATTTCTTTAAATACATTAAAAGGGAAAAGGGGTTATATTGAAAACAGTATTTTCAATCTGTAAAGTAAGTTGATTCTAAGTTGGCATTAAATTCCCATGACAAAACTAAATATTTCAAAATAATATAAAAATTATTTGATAGTGTTCTTGCAAAATGGCACAGTTCTAAGATAACATGTACCCTATTCAAAGTGTTATGTCTCACTCTTTGAAAATATTATTCATGAATATGCCTAAAAGCTCAGGCATTATTTGATCTGTATAACTTTTAAAACGCTGTTATTGTTGAAAATAATAATTTCATTAAATTTTACTTTAGTAAGGGCATTTTACCTTTTCAGGTTAATTTATTTCTTTATAATTAACTTAAAAGCTGAATGATACTGCATTGAATTTGAAACACTTTAGTAATAACTCATTATTTTGATGACTTCACTGCAATGATTTTTTTTTCTGCATTTAATCTGAATGCAATTCAGAGGTTTGAAGAAACAATCTTTAGTTTTAAAACAGGTAAACTCTTTCAAGCAAGTAGTGTCATTCATGCCTAACCATAGCTTTCTAACCTGTCACTGTTTCTGTGAGCCTGAGTCAGTGAAGACTGGGGCAACTATTTTCTGGAAGGAAAGAAATTTCATTGATAAACAAAATTAGAAATGAAAAGTGTCTTTCATACAAAGAAAATACTGAGCTACGTAAAAGTATACATTTTAGTTATTTATTATTCTTGATTTCAGAAATACAATAGCATCTTATGAGACAGTAAGAATTACAAAAGAACTCTTTAAAATTACTAAAAGATGTATATTCAAAATACACCAGAATGAATTTTCAAGAAAAGCAACATAAGGTAATCAAAACTTTTTATAGGGTTCACAACCTTCTCACAGATTTCAACTAATTAATAGCTAATATCTGCAGCTATTAATAGCAAGTATCTGTGTTGTGAAAAGTCCTTGTGGTCCTTTTCACCTTAGCTCAGACTTGGAAGAAATTCATTGTATAAGCAAGTATCAAGTAATGTGGCCCTCTGGTGGAAAACGAAGTACCGCATTCTGCAGCACAATGCCAGACAGCAAACTAGAAACTGTAAAACATTTGCTACAGAGCTTTACAGAACCTTGCCAAACAAAAAAAAAAAAAAAAAAAAAAAAAAAAAAAAAAAAAAAAGAAAGAAAGAAAAAAAAAAGAAAAGAAAAGAAAAAAAATATAAAAAAATATCACCCTGTGAACTTAATTAATACCCTGACACCAGAAGGGCATTTCTGGTGCTGTTATGACGTAACTAGCATGAAAACTCTATCTTTGCTCATCCTTCAATCATGTCCTGAATAACAATAATTTTTCAGCACCCTTTAGCTTCAAACAACATGCTCAATTTGCTATGAATACATTTTTTCAGGTTCAAGCAAACAGGCAGATTTGTTTTAAGGAAGCACCAAGGAAAACAAAACTTACCTGCTGCTGTTGCAGATGCAGCAGTTCCACTGTGCTTACTTCAGAGCTGGTGTCACCACTTGATCTTCCATCTCTGCTGCCAGCATCTAATTGGCTGCTTAGAGTGCTCATTCCATTTTGATTCATTGAACTGTTGCTTATTGTCTCTGTCGCAGATTCCTGCATCATGACTTAATATCTAAAAGTGATTAAGAAGTATCAATTAACACACGTTACACCTTCACACTCCCATTATCAAGATGTCCCTCTCTGCCAATTACAGAGACAGTATCTTTACGGGAGGGGGGCTTGCATAGTCATTTACCCAGAAAAGCAATACAAATTCAGTTTTCATCCAGATAGTAATCACTGAAATTATGGTTTCTATAAGAAATTTTTGTATGATTACATTTAACAGCCAAAGTAACATACCACGCACAGAGCATGGTCAGTAGCATTTATGAACAGCCACATTTTAAAGTCTACCTATAAAACCAGTTTAAATGAAGGCACGATTGCACACTCTGTTCTGTTTCCTATTATCTACCTTTGACAACCATGGATGACTATACTGCCTTATTTTAAATATTCACTATCTTGATTCTGTCAGAATTTTACAGCATATCTTATGCAAGGCTGTTGTTTAATGATGCACAGCTAATCATACAAAATTAAAATTTTGTAAGGGTGTTACAAATCATATGGTATCACCCAATGATAAATAGCATAATGGGTTTCTTTTTTTTTTTTTTTTTTTTGGTGACTAAATAAAATTTTGCCTTGGAGGCAGTTTAAGAAAAAGCTTCTGCTGCAAACACGTCAGATATTGCCTATTTTTTAATCAAACAGCTCATATTCATTTATTTTTCTGACATTTAAAACATTTAATACTGTCCTTCCTGGGAAGTAATTAAGCTTATGCATGAGCAGCAATCAAACTGTTCACTTGAAGATGACTTAAAACTCAATTTTAACATAGGCAAATAAATGAAAGATATAAAATTAATTTTCCAGGCATGTATTAGATATGAAAGCTGGAAATAAAATCTATCAAGAATATCACTAATGATTGTGCTAAAAACAGCATAAATTATGCATATTACCTTCTCTACAGTAATAAATGTTTTATCATTTTCACTGCATAAATATACTGTACTTTCAGGATAGCAATGAGATGTCCTGCCAAGATCAGTGGAAATCCTTGCAGTAAATAAAGAATCAATGTGCTCTTACAAACCAGAATTTCACAGTACATCTCGAATGGGTGGTTGGAAGGATCCGCTTTGGCTCTCGGAAACATATGAATCCTATGCCATTCCCTGATAGATACACACACTTCTCTTCTTTGCGTCTACAGGCAAAATTTTCAGAAATAACCTGATTGTGCTGTGACAGAGAACTTAGTCTAAATTATAGAAGACATTGAACTTACTATTCAATGTTTTGAATATGTTTTTTACTATTTACAGTTAGTCTTATTTTATTTAAGACTACAGTCCATTTAAAATTGTGTAATAAACTTATAATACAGTAACTGAAAGCTCAATATTTCTTCCTGTCACAGAACAATGTTTTCCCTTAGATGTCTTACAAATAGTGATAATGAACACGTGCACGTAGTCTTACACAGAAGCTCAAATGCATATCAATAGCTATTTTTGAAGGCTACTCTAGTTATTAAAATCAATGGCCATAACTTAATAATTTTAACAGCTATTTTTATCAAAGCCTAAATTATTACATTATTTCCATAATTCTGAAAGTCAGTGAAAAAAGTCCTGAATTACAACAGACCATCAGTTAGATTAGTAAATCAAGTTAGTATAGCAGAAACTACACATAAACAGCACTGTTTTAGCAAAGAATCAGTGCCCCAACACAAAAATAAGATCATAAAAGG
The DNA here is from genome assembly GCA_035773235.1 of Eospalax fontanierii. Lineage (NCBI taxonomy): Eukaryota > Metazoa > Chordata > Mammalia > Rodentia > Spalacidae > Eospalax > Eospalax fontanierii. The sequence goes on along the minus strand of CM069528.1, from coordinate 73,455,585 downwards.
AGTAACGATATAGTAAACAACTTTGAAACAAATGAGCTCATGAATAAATAAATGTTATTAAACATCTTATTTAACATTAACAAAGAAAAAATTATATAAATGAAAACTGATACACAGTGATGGATTTTAGAAGAAAAAAAAACAAAGCTAATACTCTTTTCTGAGATTAGGCAGCTAATAAGTATTCAAATTAGGCATAAATTTTACATGCACAATGTTTAAAATATTCAGAGAAAGGGTCTGATTGCCTTTACTAGTTATATGAAAATTATAATTTCTGTCTTCTCCAAGTATAGGAAGAGACAGATATAACTTCTACATATCACAATTAAATTTTATCTTGGATGGTATACCTGGAGTACACATTTATAAATATGTGCTTTTATTTCATCGTCCAAGTTTATTTGAAATACTTATCATCTCTAAGTGTAATTTCTAACACAAAGACTAAAAATGAATAACTACGTTTTCAAATGTAGCAGCCAGGTGTAGCCTTTGATACTAACCTTTGTGTTTTTATGTCAGGATCAACCAGATGAATTAAAGATTTGTACATGTATTACTGTTATAATCAAGGTCATCCAATAATTAAGAACACTCCACAAGCAGAGAGTCATGTGTCTAAATCTTTATTACAATTATGAAGAAAGACCTATATAACTTCCAGTTCCTATTAACTAAAGGAATTTAATATCCCTTGTGGAATTTTTGGTGGTATAAAGCCCTAGAGTAAAAATTGTGATTTACATTTTAAGGTCAGTCACCTAAGAGATATTAAAATTATGCTTATGAAAATTGTAACAATAATAGTAGTTTTGCTTTACTAAACAGGAGAATCTGACCCAATATCAGGCCATGAGATAATTTTTCTCTATATTGTACCTGAAAGAAGGTTAAGGTGTGTCCACCATGAAGGGGACACTTCTTTCAGGGTCATACCCATGATTTCTAGTGTTTACTAAGTTTTTCCTAGCAATATCCGCATACTTCCCACTAGAGCAAAATTTTCAAGCATAACATGAAGTGCTGTTTACTTTTAAAGTATATTTTAAGTAATTATAAATTAAGCCTATTCTTTCAGAGCAGATGTGCTTGTGATCCCAAACCTATCAAACTAAATTATTCATTCTTTTCAATCCTACCACAAACATTTTATAAAAATCAGTGAAAATAAATTCCAGGTCATTAAAGGGGAAGTTGGGTTTGGGAGTGACTCTTCCAATGTTTGTCTGAAGTGTATGTGAAAGCCTTCAGTTTTTCATTATGCACAGATTTTCAGCCAGATCAGAAATTAACTCTTCAGATCTTGCATCATGTGATACACTGCTACTTTTCTTCCCTGCATCAAGTTTTCCTCTCATGCTTTCTTTCCTTTTCCTTTTTTTTTTAGCAAGTCACTGTACAGATACTTATTCTCTACACCACTTCCCTTTTGAAACATTAAACTGACACTGGAACTGACTGCACAAGATTGCATTTTCTCTTCCTAAACAACTTGAATTGAAAGGTTACTTAGTGTAACAATATTTACTTGCAGAATTGTGTTGTTACCAAGGGTATAATGGATGGTGGCTATGCAGGTTTACGCAAGAATGAGTGAAGCATGAGGCATTAGCCATGTGTTTGACATGTTTCAAATTGCTATAATCCAGCATTAAACACACCCAGCAATTCATGCCATTTCTTGCAGCCATAATCTTGAATAAAGCGTGCACAACCACTTATTATATAAATTAGTATATGACTCCCTGTTATAGTCACAACAGTGCTTTTGTGTTTATTTTGCATCAAGATGTAGTCTTTTATTTGTACAAATAGCAGGATATAAAGACAGAGCTCAATTAGACCTCCTTACTTTATGATAGGGTAGTACTGAAGGCTAGACTTATTGGTTTTATTTTTTCCTCTTGGAAAGTTATAGGTGCGTTTGGTATAAAACTATACTACGTGAGACAGTTATATGCCAGTGATGACAGAAACCTGCATGTATCCTATTCCACATTCTCTAAGTGTGAAACTTGACCTAGACTTCTAGAGTTAATTGTGTTATCCCAACCACCAGCAGGGACACTACTGGCCCTTGCTTACTTAAGTTCTTTTCTCTCTGATCCTCTGTTTCAGACTTTCTCTCTCCCTCTCTCTCATACTCCATGTACATCTCGTTTCCTTCCCTTCTTCCACTATGCAGCACATGTGAACATACTTATGTCTCTGTTTGCATTTATGTATTTATGATGGACAGATCAGTTGATCAGTCAATTGAACTAGATTCTCAAAGATGGCAAAAAGGTCAAAGTAGTATCCTCAACGTTCTACCACCACTCCTATCTTCATGCACAGTCCTTCCGTCTCACACCCTTGGCACCTTAACAGTAAATTTCTGCTGTCTTTGACATCTTACCACTCAATAAAATCAAGTGTACGAAAAAGTTAATGACTTTCCGAAAGATTAAGAATAACAGTACAAATAAAATGTGTATACAGGTTTCTAATTTCCTTAATTACTGATAGTGATATTAAGAAATCTTTATGTCTAATCTGACTTTAAGTTATTTATAAAATTGTACACATTAAATCAAAAGAATTTTTAAACTAGTATATAAAGAAAGTAGAATATCACATTAACATTATCATATACATTTAAATATGCCTTATCCAATTATTTCAGTATATATAATCATTAAATATTCCTATGTGGATTCAGAAAAGAAAGGGTCCAGAATAAATACTAGGGAACAAGACACAGTATTAATTAACTTCCTAAATTCAGCTGAGTTCAGACTTGAAAACTTGACTGTGATGCGAAATTTATGAAAGAAACTAGTATTTAAATACTGAGAACTTTTGTGCTCTGGTGGAATTAATTCATCATGGACACCATGCATAGTGCATTTGAAATCTAGCACTGCTTTGCTAAAAGTCTTTAATACTAAGATTGCCTAATAAATCAAAGTGCCAAATATGAAGGACATACTTGAATGTAGAAGGATAAAAATTGAAAAAGCACACGACTGTTAAAAAAAAAAACTGAAAGAGGATATTCTTGAAAAACATGATTTAAAAGATGTCATAGCAAATGGCATTTTTTATAACAAGAGGTATGATTTCAAGTAAATTTGAAGTATTTGTCACTTTTTAACTGATATGAACAAGGTAGCTAAATCACTGTACACAAATTGAAGTTGGCCTCTTATAAAAACTTAAATTTTCACTCAGTTGTAGGACATTTTAACATGATTTTTTTTTCATTGATGATGACCACCTTCTGAAAACAGAATCCAGCTACAGCTTCAATAATGACAAACATCTGGAGTGCACAATGAAAATCTTCCAACTAAATGAACAGTTTATTAATCTAACAACCTGGTAGTTTTTGCTATGCTTTGCTACAGTATAAAAAACAAACTTCATTTAAAATGTAAGGTAAAGACTGCTTGAAACTTTCATTATGGAAGTATTATAAAATAACAAAATTAGGTATCAACTCTCATGACATTTCATTTAAAGAAAGAGATATGGTGAATTTGAAAAAATGGGGTCTAGGGAGATGTATTTTATTGTAAAATTATGACCTGTACTTAGAGTTCAATGACTCCTGTTCACAGTAATACCAGGAGAGATTTGATAACGCTGATATTCCTATTAATTAATTTCTCAAAAATATTAAAATTGTATTTCATATGATTCTTTACATTATCCTATGTATTCTATATTATTGTTTTAGTACAACAGTCATATGTAATCTATATACATAATATCTATTTTGCAAACACATGAAAATACACAGTTTTACTGTTCTAGCAATATACTACATGGTTAGTCCTTTTAAATCTGTAAATTTCAATGCAAGTTTAATTCATTAAATTGCTTTAAAATGCTTTAAACTACTCTTTATAGCATCTTTATTTGTGTTTTTTTTTAAACATGGAAAGAAAAAAGCTTAGGGAAAGTTTGTATCACCCTGTACCTCACAACTACTAGAGAAATTCAATAGATATTAACGTATAATGACAAAATATAATAT